>SCDS01001558.1:0-12035 GCA_004149465.1 Drosophila nigromelanica
TGCCACTGGCGTGCACGCTGCCGCTGACACTTCCACTACCGTTGCCATTACCGTTCCCATTGCCGTTGCCAGTGTGCCAGGTTAGACGCTCCTCGTAGATTAGACCCGATATTATCGTTTCGCTTTCGGCATCCAGAAGCGCCACCTTCCCATTGCTATAGCCAACCGCCAGGAGCGTCTCATCCATTTGCCAGCTGAGCGAACGCACTCGCACATCCTCGCCGGGCGTCGGAAACGTTACGATCTTCTGCCAGTTCAAGCGCTGTATGATCACCTCGCCTATGGATAAGTCAAGGATGCATTGCCAAACAAAAATAACACATGAAAATTCTGTTGCCCCCACCTTTCTCGGTGCCGTAGGCAATGAGATCCATTTTGTTGTTCCACTCCATGCGCTCCACAATGCAACTCATGTTGCGTGCGCCGAGCAGCTTCATAGAGCTTGATTGCGCCATTATTTCATTCACATTAAAGCACACAAAACATTTGCATTAATTGTCTCTTTATTGCCAGTTTGCCGGCTTTGGCGGCGCAACTTATCGAATACATTCGATTGGCTAGTTTGACAGTTGTGGCGTTGCCAGATCGTACGCGTGAAAAGGATTTTTAAAAACTCTAATTTAAACTTAGTATACAAAAACGAGTTTATTTTAGTTACATATTTAGATGTATGCTTATTTTATTTCCGAAATGCGCTCAACAATTCTGCTTTGTTTTGCTGGCACAATAAAAAAAAAAACATGCTTGTGTACATGTATGATTATGTCTACTTTGTATGTCAAAATATAGCATGCGAGCATGTGTCTGTAAGTTTGTGTGTATCCATGTAGGCTCTGCATGGCATTGTTTTTGCTCCTAGACAGCGTCTGCGCTACCTAATTCGGTGGCCGCGTCGGGTTTAATATTTTCATCGTTAATGCTGCCGCTGGGACTGGCGTCTACAGTGCTACCAGGTGTGCCGACACTGCCACTGGCGTGCACGCTGCCGCTGACACTTCCACTACCGTTGCCATTACCGTTCCCATTGCCGTTGCCAGTGTGCCAGGTTAGACGCTCCTCGTAGAGGCATTTGACATTGGCCAGCTTGGCGGGCACCAGATCGGCGTGATCGCTGCCCTTCCACTTCATGAGGAACATGAGATATCCCGACGAGTCGGTGGCGCCAAGAATCTTTGAGGGTTCCAAGCCGCGATCGAAGCCGATTTGCTTTTTCTGTTCGTCGGTTTCCTCCTCCATGAATGATTTACGCTTGCTGCGTATGGTCTCGGGCGTTGACGATGTGGATAGGCGTTTTTTTGTTTCCTTTTTGTTATTCTTTAATGACTCCTCGAACGTTGCTATCAAATCGGGACAGTCGAGATTTTCGACCGGCTCCCAAGTGTTTTCGCTGCGCGGATACCCCTTCCACTTCAAATAATATTCTGTGCGGCCATTCACTGTGCGTTTGTCCTCTACTCGCTCGACTGAGAATTCTGCCATTGCAATTTGCGTTTGTATGTTTTTGGGGCACTTTATTTATTTACTGTAAATTAAAAAATTTGTGTTTGAAAAAAGTGACCAGTTGCGGAGTGGTTTGGTATTTTGGGTGACCAAACTGTGCAAACAAACAAAAACACAGGGCTGCGCACGACTATCGATAAGAAAGCGTACCACAGCTGACTATAAACGGCATGTGAACAACGTGCGCGACTGCCGACTAATATCAAATTATCAAATATAAATTGAATAATTGCAGAAATATTATAATTTATAATGGGTGAGTTTATAGCGGAAATGCAGGAGCGGCTACTGCCGGAGTACGAGCAAATGAAGCGCTATCAAGTCTTTACACCAGACCAAATCAGGTAAGCATCCAATCCAATAAGGTATAAAAATGTTAAGATAAATAAATATTAATTTACAGAGAATGTGTGCGCAAGCGTGAACGCCTGCTGCTAAATATAACCAAAAGCCAGATAGCCATGGGCGACTATTTGGAGTTCATTGCATATGAGAAAACAATGCACAAAGCAATCACCGAAAAGGAGAAACTCACCGGCCAAAAACTAAACGGCCTGAAAGCCTCCATAAGTACGCGGATTATGCGCATGTACAGGGAGATGCTACTGAAGTTTGTCCACGAGCAGCGTCTGTGGGATAACTGCATCAAGTTCAGCAAGAAGTCGGCACCCCAAGAGGTGGCTGGCATATACGAGAAGATGCTGTCGGTAAGTTAACGCTGTCCATTGTTCGAAATTATTAATCAAATAGTATTCACTACCCGCAGTATCATGGTGGTGATCCACAGATCTGGATCAGTGCCGCATTGTGGCTCTACGAATACAATCGCGCCAATGTATCGCGCGTGCAGGACATATTGTTGCGTGGACTACAACGTCATCCATCCTCCGAGCCGCTCAACAATTGTTTCTTTAATATACAGCTGAAAGAGGCCGTCATGTCGGACAGCCAACGTAATTTGGGTGAGAACACGGTCTCCGAGCAGGATATACAAATGGAGCGAGTCGTGGCTGTTTATCGCAACAGCCTGGCGAACATCACAAATTTGGACTATTTCCTTAAATTGCTCGAAAGCTGCGAGGATCACGCGGAACTAACCGCCAAGCTGCAGCATCACATTATCAACGATATACAGACAAAGTTCTCACGCGAGCCAGCGCTGTGGGATGCCCTCGCGAAGCGTGAGCTGCGCGGCTTCCATTTGGGTGATCTGTTGAATATGGGGGATAACGAAAACGACGATGACGGTGAGCCGAGCGAGAAGAAGTCGTGCCCAGACGCGCCTGTTCGTGTGTTTCAGTCGCGCTCGAAAAAGCGCTGCATTGAACTCTGCGTGACGGTCTACAAGGCGGCCGTGCAGCAGCTGCAGACGCAGGAGATGTGGAACTTGTATATCGACGCCATGTTGGCGCTGAGCAGGAATCACAAATCGGAGCGCTCGTTCATCCAGCAGTGCTTGGCGACGGCGCTGCAAGATGGCCATCGGTCCAAGCTGATGCATGCCAGGCATTATGCCACGCTCAGCATGATACTGGGCAGCAATGAGAACGGCGGCGAGACCTGTGTTCGGATCCTAACCGAGGCAATGCAGCACGACGCTTCCCTGCGCATGCACGAGCTGCTGTTGGCCGCCCACATTCGCAACGATGATGAGCCGAGCGTTCACAAATTGTTTGGCCAGGTGCGTCGAACTATGGGCGCCGCCGGTTTGCCTCTCTGGCAGATGGTCATTGACTATTATAGGGCGCGTGGCGATAATCATGCCAAGCGGCAACTGAACGACATTTACACGCAGGCCTGCAAGGAGACCTGGCCGGAGTTTGCCGATCTGCGTTGCAGCTACTTGCGCTACTTGTGGCACGAGCATTCGCCGAGCAAAGCGCGCGATGAATATGCCAAGTTGGCGCAACAGCCGCCCATGTCCCTGCAGCTGCATCGCGAGATGGTCAATCTGATACAAAGCTCCAAACTGAAGGTGCGTCCTCCTGTCCACTAAAAATATATACTCTATTGTATTTTTAATATTTCGTTTGTGCCATTACAGGATCTATCCACAGTTAAAGCCTGGCGCATGTGCTACGAATTCATGACCACATACTTTGGCAAGCGTGAGCCCAGCGTTTGGATTGAATACATCGCCTTCGAGCGGGATCATGGCGAGGCCAAAAGCATGGCTCTCCTTAGCCGGCGTGCGCTAGCCACATTGGAACCACAGTTTGTGTCCATTTTTGAAGCAGAGCGTGCGATGGCACATGTGGGCATGGCCGTAACTAGTTAGTTAAGTTAGCTCGTAATCAAGTTAGCATTTCCTTTTTTTTTTGTTGCTTTGTTTAGTTTTTTCCGATAAGAAAAATGGAAGGAAAAACATACACTCCTTGTATCAAAAATGTGCATTGAGAATTTTTTTATGTCAATCAAAGAAAACATTTTTATCAATTACTAAAATATATAAATAAAATTTGTAGAACCTAGGAACTTATTACGACAAATTATAAAATGTTTTTAGTAGATATATATGTTCAATGATTTGAATAAAAAACAAAGAAGTCTAAACTGTAGAAACTTCTATGGTTTTTTAAAAATATTACTTCCATTGTAAAAATTTGTTTTTTTTTATCAATTTAAAGCTGCAAAATTTTTATTCTTAGATACTTTGAAGGTAGTAAATTTAGAAGTCATTGCACATAATAACGGTAATCAGTTATAAGCTGTTATTAGTTATTGTTATATATTGGTATCAATATAGTTTTTTTTTTAATAGCTACGTTTTAAATAATACAGTAATTCTTTTGACAAAATCCGAACAGTATTTTATTTGTTCCTATTGCTTGACTAATTTGATTTATTTTTATTTTTCTTAATTATTAATTATTTACGATAGAAATGTGGTTGAAATATGCGTCCTTAAGTTGTGCCTCTGTTGTACATACATACATATGCATAACATATTTACATATGTATGTACTTATGCGTTGATAATAATGCGAGAGTTTGTGTACATTCGTGCATACATACATATGTACATGAAAACGCACACCAGTTGCGGTTCTTGCTGTCCGCAGTCGCCGTCGAACGTGCTGCCTGCGCTGGCTGCGCTGCCTGAGCTTTGGATGCGCGAGCTGGCGTCGATTTGGTTTAGTCACTTTTCGTACAGCGTTTGGGCAAGACGTGCACAGGCCGTCAGCGGAGAATAAACACACAAAACACTGAGCAATTGAAAAGCGAAATTCAAACTTTAAAAAGGAAACGCCATGGAGTTTAACAATCGATTGTTATTGAAGATCATTGAGCTGGTGAGTAACAGTGCCAGCCAGTTTTATTCATATAAATACTATGTATGTGTGCGTGTATTCTATGTGAGCTTATCTTTAAGGTGTCCTTTTCTTTAGTTGTGCTCTTTACTATTACATCGCAGCAGACTCCGCTGCTCTCGTTTGTGTGTTAAGTGTTGTTGCTCCATTTTGTCCGTTGCTCCCCTTTCTCGCTGTTTCTGTTTCCTCCTTTCTCTTTCGCCTTACTCTTGCCGGCTGCTGTGGCAACTGTTGCTCTTTTGATTTCCACCCTTGCGCGCGTTGCCTTGAAACAACCGGTTTTTTTTAAACAGACTCGTTTTCGTTATTGACCATGACTTCATTTGAAGTTCTTTTTTTTTGAAGTTTTTTTTTTGTTTTTGTTTTTGTTTTTGTTTTTGTGTTTCCTTTTTCACACATAAGCAAACGTAACTGCGTAGTTCTTTAATGCGTGCTGAATTAGTCTTTTGTGATCACAGGCCGGCATGATGTCATTAAGAATGTGCGCTCTTGAAACCAAGCGTAGAAGAGACAGTGAAATATTCGAAACAAGTCGGCAAAAGAATAATAACAACAACAAAAATTGACTGGATTTGACTTCCGGCCAATTAAGGCGTGATGATGCTCCATATGATGTCACCGTTACGCAGATTAGTTCATTTATTCGCATTTGATTATTTGTTTGGAGTTCAAAATGATTTTCATTTCCATTTTCCATTTCTATACAGATTTTAGCTCAATACGCCTTTTTTTTTTGTAAATTATAGAAGTTTAGCTGACAAAATTTTAATGTTTTTCAAAACACCTTTTTTTCAATACAAATTGCATTTTTCGTTCGCTTATCAGCTATTTTTGTTTATTATTAATTATGCATATTTCCAATTGGCACTCCCGTTATACGCGTTGATAGCGCAGCAGTCCAACGTGACGCATGCAACCTATTTGGCTACTTACATGTGTATATTTATGTACATATATACATACATATGTATGTCGATGGGATGAGTTTCATCGGCTTTGTCGCTTATCGCACAGCCTTCTCGTTGGGATGAGCTCATTTCTTTTTGTCCCGAGCGTCAGTGGAGCACAGTTAAATATATAAAGCACCAGATTTGACTCGAATACTTTCGAATTTCAAGTGCAAAATGATTAGCTTGATTGACCTAATATTTTATCATGATATTTGTTGTACTCGTTTACGAAGCGAAAACAGCTAAAATCAAGCAACCTTTGATAGGCAGGTCCTATTCTCAAGATTCAGACAAAAATTGACAAAGAGATAAAAACAATCCGTAAGAATGCTTCGGCTGTTTTTAGTTTTAATTAGACTGTGAAGAAGTATTGGACAGTCGGCTACAGCCGACTGCTGCATTCTTACTGGATATAGGATACAACATCATAGCTTGAGAACGCTGATTCATAAAATGTGGTTTTTGTTTTATGGAATTTGAGTGAATTTGTGGTATTATATACACCTAGATTGCAAACAAAATCGGTTAGCTATATAAAGAATAATATAATATATAATACATTACTCTTGATTAATCAATAGTTTTGCTTTTTAAGCTATTATTGCTGCTCTGCTTTCATATGCTGTACGTAAACAAAACGGTGTCATGGGATAAAGCATAATATGATTGCAATCTTTCGGGAATAAAAATGAAAATAAAACTCGTTATGGCCATATACTTAGATCATCATCAGCTTATGGCCTTGTTGTTTGTGTGAATTATATTATGGTCGGGTGACACACCTTTAAGGTACTTGTGTAGTTAGCTTGGTTTTGTGGGCAGTTTTCATAGCTACAGGCTTTAATTAAATGAAATGAAATCAGGCCGAGACCCGCCTCAAGTCGCATTGGCACGTACTCAGCGGCAGTTGATCACGAACTGGTGTTGATGATGATGATGATGATGATGTCATAATAGCAAGTGCGAACGCAAACAGATTCGCATTACGCATACGCCATGTGCGCCAGTGGGGCAGCCGGCAAAGGTCGTAGCTGCGGGCGCTGCATTGAATAAACAACAACAAATATGTGTGAGCGGCATAGCTAATTTTGAAAATATTTCACTGGTTTTTTGTTTTTTTTCTAGTGGGTCGCTTAATGAGCTAACAAACAGCAGCCAGTGGTGACTCAGCGCGTCCGAGAATCAATGGCCACCGACAATAGGTGTAGCGACCAGGCCGCATTCTTGGTTAAATATTTGTTATTGGCTTATGGATCGCTGGTCATGGGAATGAGCTCAAAGCGTTGCAGATAAGGTGCCGCAACAATTGTGTTTGCATTAGATATATTGTACATATGTATGTACACCTACATATGTATGTACACCTACATATGTATGTACACATGTACACGTGTAGCGTGAACTGCGTTGAAGTTATGGCCAAAAATAATTCTTGCAACACACTCGCAAATCTGTTTACGAGCTAATAAATGTTTTAACTGCGAATCTATGGCGCTATTTGTAGCGCATTGTTCGCATTCGTTTGCTGTTTCGGTGCATTGGCACCGCATCCCCACCCCACCACAGCCCACTCCAACAATAGGCCATGCAGTCGACAGCGGAGCAATGGCCAATGTCAATGGCATGTCAGCGTCATATAATTAATTGCTTCATGCCCCTAACTACATAGAAACACAGCTGCTTACGTAGAAGCCGTAACTGATTTGAAATAAATTTTGATATATGGGCATGGTTTGTAACGGCGGTGCTTAATTTGGACAAGTTGTTTAACTATTTTTAGGCCAACAGCCCCTGGGCTTAACCATGGCCTGCCAATGGGCGGGTTTCATAATCATTCATGAAATTCCAATTTATTTTTGTGTGCTTTTTATACATGGGAATTTTTATAAATAATATAATATAACGATCTACAACACATGTAAATTGTGAAGACTAACAAGACAAAATGCCCATATTGGGCGCATATTGGGTTTATGCAATTTTGACAATTTCAAACTTTGTCAAAAATTAACCGACTTTCATGTTTGATGGTTTTTTGGCCATGTTTTGTCCCCTAAATTGAATCTATAATTAAAATACATGCATTATTGAATATAATTGCTTTTTTTTTTTTTGAATTTCCGGTACAAAAGCAAATTTAGAAATCGAATAACTTTGTCAAAACTGAACCGATTTTCAAGTTTGATGCCATTTTTTCCATGATTTGTCATTTAGATTGATTCTACATTTAAAATATTTTAATTATTATAAATTATAAATTTGTTGTAGTTTTTACTGCATTTTATTTTAAGTTTTTGTTAAACAGAGAAAGAGGGAGAAACTTCGGCAAAATCGTTGCGAAATTTATATAAATTTCCTGCATGTTACCTTAATTCGTATTTGAAAACATATTGATATTAACAAAAAAAAATATCTAATTTCGATTTTTAATAACCAGGAAATGGCCGTATGGGAATATTATGGACCGCCTTTTTAGACCCAGACAGCCTGAAAACATAAACATTTTATTTGATTTTAATGCATTTTTCATAGCCTTGAAATGCTGTACATTATTTTATTATAAACAAATTTGAATATAATTGAGTCAAGCAGCAATAATATTATTTTTAGACTATAGTTCATGTTAGATACAAATTGGTTACTTAACTTACATGTATTTGCTGGAGCTCATTGTTCAGCCTTTTCTTTTTAAATAACTCAATCTAAAAAATCACTCCTGTCCTTGCAAAACCCAAACCCAAATATTTCCTACAGAACGAATGCTACAGTTGAGTTTTTGAAAGTCATTTTTGAAATTACATAAAGTTGTGTTTGCAACTTTGCGAACGTTTTTTACCCAAAAAAACACAATTAATGTGAAAAATTGACCATAGTTGGCCGTAAATCATTGTTATTTTTGTTATTTGATGGGCTGCTTCAAGGTCTATGTTGGAATTTAAGACCCATTTCGTCTGATGAATTGGTAATCAAATATTTAAGAGCCCATGAAATCAACCGGCCAAACCATAAATCGTTGCCATTAAGTCATTTTCATTTTGCTAATTACTTTTGGCAACAGCTGAGTATTCAAGTAAAGAATAAAATTGTATTATTATTATTATTTCATTATTAAATAAGGTTTCTTAAACATGAAACATATATTCAATATCATATGTAAAATAACAATTTTGGTTGTAAGATGAAATACAAATTTTTACAATTGACGTAAAAAAGTAAATAAATGACTTTCAATTTACTCATTTCAAAGTAAACTGTTTACCTCAATTTTAATACCATAAAATATAATTTAATTATCCTATATACAATAATTGCCATCTTGTTTTTCGAACCCGGTTTTCCGTCGTCCATTTAAAGTAAAGAACTGTTCTGTTGAACAATAAAAATAATGTGAGTGGCAAATGCAAACAAATGGTCCCAACATTTAGTAATTATTGACATACATAATTTTGTGGTAGCAGCTAATTGTATTTACTGCTAATGGGTGCGATGTAAACAATACGCCAATAAGCCAGACCATGCATATATATTGTGCCGTATCTATATCTACATCTATATATGTACATATATATTATATATTTATGACTATGAGTCTGTGTGTTATCTCAAAAGCTTCTAAACATGCTACCTTAATGACCTTTTGTTGTTGATGTTGTTGCAAGCAGCTCGCATTACAAATTAAACAGATGATGGCTTGGCGGAGTGCGGAGGGCGGGTGCTTGGTCAGACTGTAGAGCTGTGTCGCATCCTTTTAGCTGGCAATTAGTGGCGTCTAACGGCGTTTCTAATTGATTGATTGATTGATTGTCCCCAGCTACCATGTGGCACACTTGGCACATTTATAGCCAGGGCGCATTCGCGTTTCATTTAGAACACGCCTAGCTCTTTTCACATATAAATGTACATAAGCTATATATTATACATACATATATACAGAGATAACTTGATAGTTCCCTTTTGTTGACACTGCATGCGCTAAATGGCTCATCAATATTGCGACCATTTGCCATATCAATATCTAAATAATTTTCATATTTGATAAGCAAATTGGCTCGACCACCCGTTGCCATTGTCCCAAGTTGGGAATTCCGTATGGCGTTAAGCCCACCGACTTTTGTCGCATAAAATCGGCAACAGGCAATACGGCTTATAACGACAAATGAATGCCACTAGAACTGAAGTATCGGCTTTTATAATAATAATTAGATGAATGGTTGCATATTAAATAGTCTTTGGTACTCTCTGGAGTTTACCCGCAAATTGGGTAATCTCGTCACGGTTGAGCTTCTTTAAAAACTTGCTGTTTTCAATTAATTTTAATTTCGGTTCGAATCCCAGCCAAGTGGCTGAATTTAGAAGTGTTGCGCCTATAACCATTGCCAAATAGTCCCAGTGCTGTTCCAAAATTGTAGGTTAAAAAAATAATAATTTTAATTATAATAGATTTAAAAATGGCTATAAAATAATAATAATAGAAATGTATTTACTTTTCTTAAACAAATTCAATTGCTTGAGTCTATTTGCTATAACCAAATATGTAAATTGGCATGGTAATTTTTTTTTGACTTGTTTTATTACAGTTAAATTCTCTTCTTAATTTTTAAACTTTTCTATCTAATTTCGTGAATATATTTCTTATTTAATTTAAAAATGTTCATTAACCTTGACTAATGTTTAAAATTATAAAATTAGGTTTTCTGATTTCTATATTAAAATGTGTTCTACTCAAACTCAAATCAAAATGTTTGTGAATGCACTTTTATTGAGTATTTTGTGTCTGTCTGTTGCTCTGTGCATTTGTCCCTCTGTCCGTCCAGATTAGTGTCTGATCCAATTGGCTTTGAGGGTTCATCGCAGATCTTCACCGCGAGCATTATAATTTTGATTGAGAGCGTGGCGGATCACAGCTATAGCAGCCAGGCGATGCTGGTCTGTGGAACGCTTACCGGCTATCTGATCATTTGCTGTGTCCTCACCATAGGTAATATTGTGATTTTGGACACCACAATTGTAAGTCGTTAGCCATGAACGAATGCCACTTCAATTGCAGGACATTTGGTGAGCGCCAAACTGGACAAGCGCATCGATTTACTGTTCACGGTTGCCGGTTGCGTACTCTTCATTTCGACTGGCGCCATTATCCTCGATCGCTGGATGAACTGCTATAAGATTGCCAGTGATAAGAACACCATTTTGGCATCTGGAGTGTTGGCCTTTGCCACTGCCGCCATTTTCATTGCTGACACATTTGTCATATTTCATGCCCAATAAATGTCGTAAAAATCAAAGCAATTTCAGACACATTACGTACTTTTTGTTTTGCGGTAATTTAGATGAATCATACGGGTTACGTCTATTGAGAAGAATTTTGTAATACTAATAATAATAATAATGAAAACATGAATAACCATAAAAAATATAATAATAATTGCTGCTTATGGTCACTATGTGCTAATCAGATTTTCAGCTTTAAATTAAATTTGACATTTTTATAGTACAAATATATTAAATTTTTTCCTTTAGGCTGTAATGCTATATGTGGTAGTAATCCATTTGGATTCACAACAGGGGATGAATTTCATAAATAAAAATTAACTATATAATATTATAATAATATACAAATCAGTAGATTTTAAAACAACGTGCTTAAATATTATCTGATTTATTTTGCATTCTAAACATTATATAAACGTGTTTTAAACATAAACTAAGATTATTTTATTCATTTTTATTTTAATTGAACTTATATTTATTTACCGTGTTTTAAATATGGTAAGCTTATTTTTTTTGGGCTTACTTGATGTCAGCATGCAGCTCTTGACATTTTCGCTGAGTGTATTTTTGGATATTGGAAGTGGCTTGGATGTAAAACAGTAGTCAAAGCATGTTCTGATTTTCTTTAAATGCAAATAGTTAACAAAATAATTCCCAATTTTCTAGTTATTGATTATGATTTATTCTTGTTATTTTATTTTTTATATCCACAGGGCATTGCCGTTGCCTGCGTTGTGCTCTATGAGGTTGTCGGCGATTTAAGCAAGCGTCCATTGATTGTCTGCGGTACAATTGGCGGCTTCACCATCATCTGTGCCGTGCTGCTGGTCGGTGAGTATTCATTATCTATATATCGATCGATTTAAATATAGTTGCGAGAATCTCAATCTAAATGCATCTCTTTCGCATAGGTCACGTGATCAATTCTGTCGTGGAGAAACGCCTCAATGCCCTGATCTCGCTGCTTGGCTGCATTCTGTTTGTGGCTTCAGGTGCGCTGGTC
>SCDS01001559.1:0-24384 GCA_004149465.1 Drosophila nigromelanica
TGTAGTAATAAAAAAACATGTATGGTTGTAAAAATGTAGGCTGGTATTTAAAAACAGTCAAAATAATATATTAACTTAGAAAGAAACAAAAATTATTTTTTTTTCCATTTTATCCCCCCGCCCCCCCCCAAACCCCCCCCCCCCCCCCCCCCTCCCTTTGCGCTGCAGGAAATTAACAGCAATAGACGAGCAGAAGCTTTTACCACGCTGCCTTTTGACGTGGTGCCGCGGCCAGGACAACAAGGACAGACATTGGTTGGCCCTGGTGCTGGTGTTGCTGCAATGCGTCATAGGGCCACGCCCCCTGAACAGCCGCCTTGCCCTTTGTTGTTGTGCTAATTAAGTTTGGTTCTTGCGTTTAATACCAGTTGGGCCGAGCATTTGCTCTTCGTGGTCAGATGCGTCCATTTTCCGCCATTTTCTTTGCATTCCTTTTTGCGCTTTGACAAGCTTTCTTTTTATTTCATGTCGGTATAAAAATTAAGTTTTTCTGCAGATCTTCTCAGCCCCAAGGCCTTAGACCTGTTGTCCCCTCAGCTTCCAAAGGTTGCCCTTTGTGCCGGCTTAAAAGCCTTTGCCATTTTTCTAATTTATTGCAATCATTCTTCTTAACTGTCTTTTCAGTTTAACTCATAACCAAACTAAATGGAATTAAATTACTTATTTTTCTCAAGGAAATTAATGCGCAGGCATTTAAATATTTAAGACAATTAACTACACTTGGTGATTACATTAAATTAAAAAGAAATAACTTAAATGATGTAAACAAAATATGAAATAAAAAACAAAACAGTTTTTAATACAGAGAAAACTAATAAAACTGAAGTTAAATAAATATTAAATTAAATAACAAAATGTAAACACAAAAACAAATAATTAAATAGTTGACAAAGCAGTTGCATAAAATAAAAAAATTAAAAAATATATAAATGAAATAAAAGAATAAATGAGTAATTGCATAAGTACAGCAAACTATTAAAAGAATTCAAATATAAATGCAAGGAAATGGATTTATATTATGTATTATTTAGTGCTCCGCATATACGGATCTCACATTTTTGTTAAGTATGGACAATATTATTTTAAGTATCCAAATATTTATAACAGCTTTCAACTTATTTAGGATTATATCCAAATATTTAAAATCTTTTAAATTTACATTTTTTCTTCAACTAAATATTCATTTTTAATACAGTTTTTTTAGTTCACACTATCGGTAGTCCAAAATCTCAACTTTGATTTCAATTGCTTTCCTTACAATGCCTAACAAAAAATACAACTCTCTTATGCTCATAAAATAATTATGTTGAATAGTATTTTTAAATTGTAGAAATAAGCTTTTTACATTTTGAAGTAACGTATTAAACTTAAGAGCCCACATATAAAAAGCCTGCATCCACACCATTACCTTAAAGCTCTATCCAATATAGCCAACTGCTACTTAGCAGTAAGTCTACTTAGCCATTAAATGTGACCTTGTAGGCAGAGCTTAAATAAATATTCATAAATAATGATAATAAGTAGTTCGCAATATGTGTAAATAATTTTGAAATAAAAGTGAGCAGATGCCTGAAGGCAAATGTCCCAAAGAGAGGCATTCAATGTCCAGATGGATGGATAATTGTTTATTTTCAACACAATTTATTGTTGCATGCACCTGCGGCATGGCCAGAAACAGACGTTGGTCAAAGACATGCTGAAATTTTGCCTACCCTTTACCACGGGGCGGGTGGATCGAATTGCAGGCGCATTTTATACCTGTGAACGAGTTGTTTTTGCCTTTGGTCTCGAAAATATGGCAACTATTTGTTGTTGCTACTTTTGTGCAAGTGTAAACTGTGTATAATTTGTATGGCAAACAGAGAGAGCGAGAACGAGAACGAGAGAAAGAGAGAGAGAGAGAGAGAGATAGCTAGTGGCATTTCAGTTTGGTTAAAGGTCCCGTTTTGGTTTATTTTGCCCAGTTCTGTTGACCATTTGGCTTATGTAAATAAAACATGTAAACCGATTGGCAAATATTTGAGTGCAGCGCTTTAAGCGTACACGCGCGATATTCGTACTTTAAGGGCATGCCCGGCCCCTGGGCAGAAACCAAAACCCGACCAACAACAAGAACTATGGGCAACCTCGAGCGGCAAAGTTCAAATTCAATTACCTTTCAAATATTTGCATTTTGCGACACAAAGTTCCGTCATAATGTGCACAATGGCTGCCACTCGAATGCCACTTGAAAGCCAAGCGGATGGACGACGACAGGGCAGCGACGGGGAGGGGAACTCCCACCAGGGGAGGGAGGAGCGAACGGGTAGAGTCGACTATAAAGAACGTACCGACAACGGAAGGAGCACTCAAAACAGTTGCCGCTAATGTCGTTCTGCACGTCCAGGACATCGTCCTTCTGCTGTTGCTGCTGCCTTGTTGGGATCGCTACAAAAACAACAACAACAACAACTACAATGACGTTAACTTTTGCCGCCTACTGCCGTCCCCTTTCAAAACAATTACAAAACAAAGGCCAGCAACAGCGCGGGTGCGTGTGTGTGTGTGTGTGTGTGTGTGTGTGTGTGTGTGTGTGTGTGTGTCGGGCGCATAAAAATACCAAATAAGCCAATTTCGAAACAGGACTTGCTGCAACACTGCCTGCCCAACCCGCTGCCCGCCCACGCTGCAACCAAGCGAGGCAAGGGCAAAGCAGGTTCGGAGAGTTTTTCAATGCCAAGCCGAAGCAGGAAAGTGGGAGAGTTTATTAAAGGCATATTAGCTATGTGAGGCAAAAAAGGGAGAGCGAGAGAGCAAAATAACGAGCCAGCGACAGAGAGAGCCACATAGAGAGAAAGAGAGAGAGAGAAACAGAGAGAGTGAGAAAAAAAGAGAGAAACAGAGAGAGTGAAAGTGAGAAAAAGAGCGAGAGAGTGAAAAAGAGAGAGAGAGAGAGAGTAAGAGTGAAAGGTAGATGGATAGGGAGACAACAGAGTGGGAGAAAAACAAGATCGACTGAGCTAAAGCGATCGAATGAGAGAAAGAGAGAGAGATAGGAAAAGAGAGGGGAAAGAATAGAGGAAGATCATCTAAGAAAGAGAGGGAAAAGCAGGGAGAGAAAGCGAAAAAGACGAAAAAGGAGAAGAAGAGAGAGAGAAAGGGAGAAAGAGAGAGAAAAGTACGAAATCGGAAAAGAAATGGAATGATAGACTGCGAATCAGAAAGAGAGAAAGCGAGACTGAAAAAGAGAAAGAGAGAGAGAGAGAGAGAGATTAAAAGGAAGAATAAAACACAGAGAGGGAGATATGAGAGTGAGGAACACCAATGAGATAAACGAGATAGAGATAGAGACCAACAAAAGAGCGAGTGAGCGAGGAAACCCAACAGATTTTCCGCTCAGATAAAAATCCAGCTAAATATGCACAAGCACACAGACCGCCCTTCTATGCGATTTTCACAAACTCAAGTAAGACCTGTAGGAATAAATAAAATAGTAATTCTTAGTATATATAAAAAAAGCTATCAGAAAAAAAACAGCATATATATCCGTTATCACTTCACTTCATCGATGGACCATAAAAATCAGGTAAAATATAAGCTTGGTTATTATAAATAATATATAACATACATTTAATATACATTTAATATAATAGAACATATTTATTTGAACATATTTCTAGTGTATGTTAAAAGTCGCCTAGTTTCGGTGACAGCCTATAAAGTAGTTTTATTTTATTTCGTGAGGGTTGGAAGGGGTTGCATTTTTTACTTTTTTTTGTCGTGTTGGTTTGACTGCCACGAAAAGTTGAACACGGACGGGGTGGCTGTCGCACGTAACTTTTGCTGCCAACTATGTGAAACGTTGTTGGAGGACCAATTTTTGGTATTGCTTTCTCTTGGTTGGCTACTTCACAACTGCACCTGTCTCGTTCTCTCCCATTTTGTCGCTGTCTCTGTGAGTATCAAAAATGTGGGCGCATGTGTCCCGTTGTTGCAGTTGCAACAAAGTGCATTGAAAATTATTTCTTTTGTTTATTAAAATTGTTTTGCGAGCTTTATTGAAAATGAGACGGAAATGGCAGAGCAGTTGGGTCCTTGGATCCTTAGCTGCTGCCCTTGGCCGGGACACGCACCTTGCCCTGACAACTGACAAATTTGCCAACTCTTTGAGGATTGGGGCATGCGGCATGTGGCATGAGGCATGTTTTATGCATGCGGATGCAACAACCGCGCTCTAAAATCCAGTTCCTATACCTAGTTGCTAGTTTATTTACATGTTGAACTACACTTCTTTTGCTTCTTCTTCTTGCACTCCTTTTATGAGCGCGTGCAGAGTGCACATTTGGATTAAGGAGCTGCAACAGAATTGCGAGGGGAACGAGGTGCGAGCGGGCAAATGTGAGTGACGAGTGGCAATGTGTGTGTGTGTGTGTGTGCGTGTGTGTTTGTGTGGAAAAGAGGGTATATTCAAAGATGCGCAAGGCAAAAACGCAGATCTGCATACGAGCAGCTAATACATACACTTGCATATACCCTATATATATCTATAGTCAGATGCGGCTGCTCGGCCACCAGCAATGGCGTTATATAAAATGCATAGAATTTTCCCTTTATGCCATGCATTTAAAGGCAAATTTGTGTTATGCATGTGACTGTCTAAAGCGAAATTGCAACAAAAGGGCAAAGCACAAGATAGCAACAACATGCAACAACTTGCAGCAACATGCACCAAATATAATATCACAGATAAATCGCTGACACGCTCTTTATGCGAGTCGAGTCCTTTGAATATTGCTACGTTTGATCGAAAATATGGCATGAACTCGGTTCAATACCCTGTGCCGATTAGCTGGGTAAAAAAGGGTATAATGAAGTAACGCAACAGGTAGAGGCAGATTTGTACTGTATTTGCGAAAGAGGGCGAGCGAGAGTTAGAGATACAGAGGGAAAACTGTGAGAATAAGCTTAAAAATAAATGAGGAGAGAAAAATAACGATAGAGAGACAGAGAGAAAGAGAGTGTGTGAGAGAGAAAGAGAGATAGAGAATAGGAATAAAGAGAGAATTTGACGAATTTGACTATAACAGCGAACCAGTATTCTACACACAAACAAACAGATCGCTCTTCTTTTCGATTTTCATAAAAACAAGTAACCCCAGACTTAATGTAGAAGTTTGAATTCCCTTATATTTTTATTTATTTATTTTTTATTTATTAAAAAGGTTAAAGCTTTAACTTGTAATCTCCGTATATAAAGTCAGAGGGTATCTTCCAGTCGAGCTGCCTCCAAACTTTTTTTAACTTTGTAACTATCTGAACCAACCTGCAAGAAATGAGAAATATTTAAGAAACTCAGCTGAATTTAAAGTTAGTTTTAGTTTAATGGGAAAGTTTAATAAAATCACATATTACTAATTCACGGAAAGTGGAAGAAAAGATGATTATCTTAAACAGAATACGAAAAAGTACTTTGATTTTGAGAAGAAATTACAAATGAAATTGTACGCTCTGAAAATCCATTAATTTCAATATTTAATGCATTCATCTAAATCCACAAAGCAAATCACGACACGACAAGAAAACAAATCGTTGACATTAAAAACGCGTCTCGACGCGAATGCGGATTGCGAATGCGGATTGCGGATGTTCTGCTGCGGATGCCAAATCCTTTACAAAGCTGTGCAACATTTTCTTACAATTTAAATGGCATCGCTTTTAATTAGCCTGCTCCGCTCAACTGACATAGTCTGAGTACAGCTCCTCTCACCCTTCCCTTCCCTTCCCTTCCCACCCCCGCGCTTCCGCCTTAACAGGATTTATTTAAACGCATCAGCTGTGGTGAAATTATTCGAGAGCTCATTTCTTCCATTCCCCGCGAATGCTCAGCGCTCATTATCCTTACTATTTACCACTAGCATGGCCTTATGGCCAAGGATTTCGATAGTCAAAATCGAGTAATTTCATAAGCTGCCTCATCAATCCTAAAAAGCTTACGACTGTCTCCAGTTGAAGTGAGTACACAAATAATTTAGTTTGTTGTCTTTTTACTACAAACCCTGAGAGAAGTGCGAGCGAGGGTGTGCACGAGGAATTCCTGAGGGTGTGAGTAGCTCGAGCAATGCTGAAGGCCCTTCTCTAGTATGTATATATATACTAGACGGAATTTAAAATCAAAATAAACATGAAAGAATGAAGAGAAAATATCTGATGTAGCTGGTCAAGATTTTTGGGATTGGAATTCTTTCGTCAAATGAGCTAAATGTTTCATAATAAGAGTTTAATTAACATGCTTTGTAATTACATATATTTGTATTATATTCTGAATATTAATAACAATTAATTAGTTATATATGTAATTCATAAAAGTATTTAATTACTTAATTTAAATTTCTTACTCATTGCATTTTTATGGTGTGGCTAATAACCTAGACAATGTCGTAGCATATTTAATAATCGAAACCGCTTGAAAGTATACAACATTAATATAAGGTTTTTAAATGTTTATTTGTTATCGGCGGCAAAATTCATCAAGCCAAGCAAAAATTTAAACTGTGTTTCTATACAACAGTATTTGTATAATCCGGAGCCCTATAGGAAATCGTTTAACGATAACATTGCTAAAATAACATTGCTAAAAATAGTTAACATACATCTCTTTTTATATGTCTTTATTATGAATGAAGTATATATATTCTTTGTCAGGTCGACGAGCTGAGTTGATTAAGCCCTGTCCGTCTGTCTATCTTTCTGTATGGACACAGTAATATCGGGAACTGCAAAAGCTAGAAAGCTGATCTTCGTCTCTATGAGTTCGTAAATATCATACGCAGAACAAGGTTATCATTATTTTCGATAACTTGCTTTCATGAATATCGATAAAAATCGATTACAACCTTTTGTTTTCTTACCACATCTCGGAGACCACAATCGTCCCCAATATCGACAAAACCATAAAAACCGCAAATCAAAGACTATAGACCAAATAGCAAATTGGTTTCTACATCCATTTTAATGCTCCTAATAAGTCCTGAAAATTTCATAACGATCTGAAAGTATATTCAGTTTAGAAGAAGACAAGGATTTCGTTTCCATAGTGGGGGCAAGCAGCAACCGAGTAAAGTGCTTGCGGCGTGCATTTATGTGTGTGTATGTGTGTGTGTGAATTTGTGTATGTATGTATGAATGCACACGGGTTGAAATGTTTCTGAAAACACATCGCAGGGTTCAGGGTATCTCCTAGTTGGGCGGTCCCGACTAGAGCAATCTCACTTGTTATTGTTTTGCCTTAATAGTTGTACTTTTGGCATTCACTTAGATTCAGTTCAAGTTTAAGGTCACTAATAAATGGAAAAATTGTCTTTTTTAAAATCGTCTTTATTTTTGTTGATTCATACAAACAAATTGGGCGCATTTTATTTAATTCCAACAAACAATCCATTAATCTTGAGGGCCGCCAGACAAAACAGATAAGCAGCTATAACAAATGATTTGTCAAGAAAAGCTAGAATATTTCATAAGTCGACAATTGAATACGCTTAAGTGTAATATTTATTTATTAACTTTTTAAAGGGAATACAGCTACATAAATAATACAAAAATTATGTTCATACACAGGCAGTACTTTTCCAGATTTTATTACATCTGATATATCTATCTGACTACAATGACCACTCCTAATAAAATACTTTATAAAATAGTTATGCTTTAAAAAAAAAGTTACACATTTAACTCTAATGTGTAAACACCTTCTAAAAAATTTTAAAAATATTTCTACACATATGCATATGTATATATAATATGTACAGTTAATGATAAGCGATTTTTGTCCATACCGTGAACATTTTAAAATGTTGAAATATTTGTTTCCGTTGTTGGTTTTGATTTTGAAATCGTTTTTAAAACAAATTCATTTGGCGGCTGTGTATAAAAAGCCGCCGCCTGCTGCTTTACAGTTAGAACTTATTTGAAAGTGCTGCAGTAAAATCAACAAATCAAAATGAAATTCCTGGTAAGTTGCCTCGAGCCTGGAATGTCCTTTAGTCGAACAAAATAACTAATGGTTTCTCTTATTTGCTTTTTAAGATCGTATTCTTCGCCCTGATCGTCGCTGTCCTGGCTAATCAGTTTGGTGACTTCGAAAGAGGCCGTGGCGGTTTCGAAGGAGGACGTGGCGGTTTCGAAGGAGGCCGTGGCGGTTTCGAAGGAGGACGTGGCGGTTTCGAAGGCGGCCGTGGCGGTTTCGGTGGTCCTCAGTGGTGATCATCGCTTTTAGACCGCGGGAGTTAATTTAAATAAATACAAATGAGAAATCTCATAACCTAAACTAAACTGTGGCAATTGTTGTTTTTATTTTGGTAAGCCTTTGTATATGTTAGGCAGCCAATTCTCTTTTAAATTCCTAAGTACTAAACGTAAATAAAATATATAAATAAATAATACAAAAAAAACTAATAAATATATATTTATATTTATGTAGTGATGTTATAATATAATGCTACGCATAGAAAGTGAAATAAAATATTTATAAATATACCTTTGCTTAATTCTGGAATTGGGAGCTTCGCTTCATTTTCTACTGACGGGCGTGTCAAGGTCGAACAACCTAATCTTATAGCTGCTATATAAACAATATGACTAAAAATGAATTCTGTTAACTGGTAGATATAGCAATTTACCGCAAATCATGCACATATATTTTTTATTTAAGAGATATTTTGTGTCATGGAAACAGACAGAGAGATTTGATCGAATCAAGAGATATATTAACATTATTTTATATCACCTTCTGCGTTGCACAATTCATGACAAAATTTATACCCTCGAAAGGATATTATTCCATCTATAAGGTAACATTATATATGCAAATACTTCAAATAAATTGCTGAATCTCATTCACTTGAATGCAAATAAATATATCAGTAAATGAATATATAAAAAATATATATAAAGCTTCGACTTTGTAGAATAGCGAAAGGATAACAGATCTCGTACAAGCTCTTCAAGTGTGCGCTTTGAATATATAGATAACTGGCTGAACAAAAACAACAATGCCACAGTTTAGTTTAGGTTATCATGTTTCTGATTTTTATTATTAACTCAAACGGTTTAATAGTTGCGATTGTTGCCTTGCTGGCCACGTCCACCACTGAATCCTTGCTGATCACGTCCACCACCGAAGCCCTGCTGACCACGTCCACCCTGGCCAAAGCCTTGCTGACCTTGTCCACCACCGAAGCCTTGCTGGCCACGTCCACCCTGGCCATAGCCTTCCTGACCACCACGTCCAGAGTGAGAGGCCAGGACAGCGACGATCAGGGCGAGGAACACGATCTTAAAAAGCAAATAAAAGCAGCCATAAGTCATTTCGTTCGACTCAAGGACATTTCAGGCTCGAGGCAACTTACCAGGAATTTCATTTTGATTTGTTGATTTTGCTGCAGCACTTTCAAATAAGTTCTAACTGTAAAGCAGCAGGCGGCGGCTTAAAAATTTGTAATGATAAGCAATTTTTCGACTTATTTTGTGTATTTTGTTTTTTGCTTTTATATTAAATGTATAAATTATATATATATATATATGTATAAATATTTATAAACATTTTTATAGGTAATGTCAGTTTTGAATTAAATGTGTAACACTTTTATTCATTTATTTATTATATCAAAGTTAATCTTCGGAATGTTTAAAATTCGTAGTTGTTGCTGATAAAATCTCAAGTGTGCAAATGTATGCAACAGGCAGAAGGAAGCACCTTCGACCTCAAAAAGTGTATATATATTTTCTTGATCAGGGTCAACAGCCGAGTCAATCTAGCAATGTTCGCTATCTGTTCGTCTGTCCGTCTAACCAGAGAATTAAAACTCTTTACATATAAACGATCAAGTTTCTTTCAATTAACTGATAACGCACCCGATAAACCGTTTCCCTATAATTGATAAAAATCTACAACAATCTTAACTTTTTTGAGCTCATCTCAAATGAATATATAAATATACTGTAGAATTGCAGGTGTATGTGAAATAGGCCCCTGACCAACTGATTTTGTCATGACTTCTTGCAATAGAAAGTAGTTGGAAATTTCCCAACACTGTTAGTAATCTCAGGGAATACAAAAGTTAGAAAGTTCAATTGTGGCTTTTAAATTCGTGTTTTCAAGATCTAGAAACATAGTAGCTGGAGCAAGATAATTTAGATTACACTCGTTAAGCATACGCACATTAAGATTATTTCGGACTTTTATTATCTCCTCCTCATACGCCACAAAATAAAAGCTTTAATCTGTACATACGTATGTACAGTGTGCCGCTAAAGTCACCGTACCCCTTAAGTATTTGCACGGAACAAGCTATAACTTTGTAAAATTTGTATATAATAAAAAACTTTTGATGCAGGCTCACAAAATAATCTATTGTCTTCAATATAACAAAACAAAAACATAATATTTCAAATGTAGCCCTTAATTATTAATAAAAAAAAACAAAAAATATTCATACATATCGGTCAACAAAAGTCTACGTACTCTTGCTACTTATATAAACTAATTAAATGTAGATATAATATTAGAAATTAAAACTCAAAATGTAGTATCTAGTAGATATATATCCCTTCATTTTAATAACCTCTCTGATGCGATTTGGCATTGACATCACTAATTTTTCAATAAAATCAGTAGCAAGTCCGGCCCACTCATGATGCTCACTCATGATGGCTCTCGTAGCTGGTTTTCATTGCTTATGTGGTGCTTTTGAATTTTTCTTCAAGCATATTCCACACATGATCTATCAGGCGTAGATAAGAACTCTGTGGGAGCGTCTCCAATAAATGAGACGAGTTATAATCGACATATAGTCGGATGTTCATGGCCTTTATGCCTTGTTGGAAGTATAAATCTGACCCTATTTCGAATTTCTCAACGCTGTTTTTTAAATTTCTTTTGAGTATATTAATATACTTGTATTGGTCCATCACGGCATCAAAAAATTCAGAGGCTTCCGCCCGAGCCAAAAATATTATATTTTGACTCGTCTGAGAAGATCATTTTACCCCAAAAGTTAATTGGCTTGTCCACGAACGCTTTAGCGAACTCCAAACGCTTCTTACGATTTATTAAATTTTCATGTGGCTTCTTGCGAGGAGTGTACGACTTAAATTTATAAAGCGGCCAATGACCGCTTGTATTGTTGACTTGCATTTGGACATTATTTTGGCTATATCTGCAAATGACTTTTGCTCCACTGTATGGAGCTACAAGATGCGCCCACGTTGTTCTAGTATTAACTCCTTACGCGGCATTTTTATGAAATTTGCAAATTTCGACCAGCCTAAGCAATGTTCACCAATGATGATGGATGATGGAAGAGTACGAGTACGTAGACTTTTGTTGACGCAGTTATATGACTATTTTTATATTAGTATAAAATTATATAAGACTAAAATAAAATGTTACTATATATTTGATGCTGTTTTGTAGATCATAATTTTTTTATAAACCTGCATCAAAACTTTTTTTAATCTAGTTTTAAAAAGTTACAGCCTGTTTCATGAAAATGCATAAGGGGTACGGCGACTTTAGTGGCACACTGTATACAAAGATCATACTCTAAGTTCCAAGGTCAGTCAATAATTCATTTTGCAAGCACAGACGCTGAGAAAAGTGTGCAGCTTGCGACGTCACCTTGTTCGTGTGATGTTTTGTGTGACTTTGTGGACGAATGCGAGAGGCTTGAAATGTTTGCAACGAAAGATCGCAAGTATTTCCCAGTTATTTCCTAGATATGTTTAAGTTGATAGCGGACACATGCATGTATGTAGGAATGCAAATGTTTATGAAGACAGATCGCAGGTTTCAGGATATTTCCTAGTCGGGCGGCTCCGACTAGAGCCTTCTCACTTGTTTGAAAATGGGTAAAAGGGTATAATGGTTTTTGGCAAAGGTAAGTAACAGGTAGAAGGAGGCATCACCGACCCCATAAAAAACGACGAGCTGAGTTTATTTAACCATGTCCGCCTGTCTGTCCGTCTGTATGAACGCAAGAATCTGGGAAACAACAAAAGCTAGAAAGCTGATCTTGATCTCATTCAGTTCGTAAATATCATACGCAGAACAAGTTTATCATTTTTTTCGATAACTGGCTCCGTTTCATTATTACCGATAAAAGCGATACCAGCCTTTGGGTTTCTTACCACATTTACTAGACTATAAGAGATAGTTTGTGTAAGCCAGACGTATATTTTGATAACTTCCGATTTTCGGTACCTCCCCCAATTGACGATATGAATGCAAATGGGTTGAAATGTTTAGAAGACAATTTTGAAATGTACCATAAGAAAGAAACCATAAGTCTTTTGGTTCGACTCGAGGACTATATGTCTAATATGTCCACATCCACTTTGAGCTTACTCCGGCGCCATAAGACTAGCTTCTAGAGCGGCAGCCTGTTAAGATGCGGGTTTTGCGAGGAAGAGATGACACAGATTATATTGGTGAGGACTAAACGTTGCTTTCTGACGAAATTTCATACATAATCTTGGACGGCCCAGGCCCTGCCCCAAGTGAGGTTGGAACCGAACACCTAATAGCATGATTAGCAATTAATAATTTAGCGCACTCTTAAAATATCAAAAATATCACCTGCAACACAATGCTATCACTCTTACAAATTATGTATGTATATTAAGGGCATTGGACATATTAAAAATATAATTTATAAAAGCTTGCAGTTTGGAGGTTGCCGAAACATAAAACGTCCGTCTCTTCATATCTTAACCGATTTATTAATTTTAGCGCCAATTACAACTGGCCTGTCAGCTGACAGCCCATTGTTTACAATTGTATAAAACAAACTACTTTTGAGTTGGATACACAGGAAATACATCAAACTCTTATGTTGCATAACAGAAATATTTACATTGCCCTTTAATGTTAAGCTAACAGCTGTTAAAATGATTCAAACTTCAAAAATTAAAAGATTATGTAAAGCAGCTATGATATTATATAATGTTTGTGGCTTGTACTTTATGTATACAGGGGGTTTGTGTATATAGGGGGTTTGCAGAAATTCGGCGTTTTTCTCAATAAATTAACAGTTTCAAATCAAGTTTGAAAAGTTATGCGAATATATTGTATAGAAATATTTATAAACATTTTTAGAGATTATGTCAACTTTGGAATTAATATGTATAATTTTTATTTATTTATTTATTTTGTCGAAGTTCAAATTCTAAATACAATTTTTAGCATATTTAAGTGTCGCAAACAAAATCTCCCATGACTCTCATATTAGATGTCTTAAGTATACGAAACAAGTACCAATATTTTGGACACCATTGTCCCATATTTAATAATCGCAACCGCTCGAAAGTATGCAGTTTAAATATATATAATTTTCTTTTAATGTATAAAAATACAATGAGTAAAATAATAATCTGCAACTCCGTAAAGTATATAAGGAGACGCGCTGATTTGAATTTACCATGTCCGTCCGAACGAATGTACGAACGCAACTACCTCGAACACTACGTAAACTTTTTGACTACAGATTCTCCTAAACCATACGCAGAAAAAGCTTATCGTTTATTTTTGTCGATATCTTGCCCTGTTAATTTAATATCGATACAAATCGATTTCAGAAATAGAAATAGCATAGTTCGGACACTAAAAGAGCTAGAGCCACCAAATTTAGTTAGTTATGTTCGCGTAAATCAGACACAGGATCTGGTATCCAAAAGGATAACCCCGCGCACTCTCCACAAATATAAAAAAGACGAAATCTTACTTGTTAGATATTTATTGGCTATCGACTGCAAAATTCAGCTGGCCAAACAAGAGTTAAAAGTAAGTTTTGAAATGGCAATAAATGTATACTGAAGACTTGTGCGAAATCGTCAAAATGCTAATGTTGTCAATTACGTTTATATGTTTTTGATTTATATATATATAAATGTATATATATTTAGCATATATAATCTGATATTTCATTTTTATATATTTTTCTACAACTCTTTATTATTTCTGTATAAATATTTCATATTTTTCTAAGTACTTTTGAATTGTGAATATTTCTTAGTTTGATACTTTTAGAATCCCCCATTTGCAATACTTGATAGCTTGTTCTATATTTTTTTTTTTTTTTTTTTTTAGTTGTACTCCCAGCAACGTTAATTAATTATTTAGGTTAGGTTCAAGTTTAAGGTTGATAATAAATGGAAAAAATTTTGTTTCATACCCCTAACCCATTGGAAAAAGGGGTATGATGGTTTTGTGAAAATGTATGTAAAAGGCAGAAGGAAGCATAAAGTATATATATTCTTGTTCGGGATGAGCAACCAAGTGCCGCCGTTTGCTTCGATTTTGTAAACTATTAGATCTACAACTTTGTTGATAAACTTTTGAAAAATAATATAAATATATAAAGTACTCAGCTTATCATATGAGTTACTGTTTGTATGATTTTCTGTATGAATGTACGCATGCGAGGTGATTGAAATATTTGCAACGACAGATCGCTAGACTTATGATATCTCCTAGTCGAGCATTCTCGACTACTTATTAAAAGTCGTCTTAATTTTTGTTGATTCATACAAACAGATGGGGCGCATTATTTATATATGTATATATGTATATGTATATGTATATATGTAAAAGCATGTAGTAGAATTTGCTTATCATTAAATAAATTATATATTTTGATATTGATATTTATTTATATATAGTTACATACATATGTTGTTATTTTGAAATATTTGTTTTTTCCGTTGTTTGTATTGATATTGAAATCGTTCTTAGAAAAATCATTTGGCGGCTGTGTATAAAAAGCCGCCGCCTGCTGCTTTACAGTTAGAACTTATTTGAAAGTGCTGCCTCACTCTGGACGTGGTGGTCAGCAAGGCTATGGCCAGGGTGGACATGGCCAGCAAGGCTTCGGTGGTGGACACGGTCAGCAAGGCTTTGGCCAGGGTGGACATGGCCAGCAAGGCTTTGGCCAGGGTGGACATGGCCAGCAAGGTTTTGGCCAGGGTGGACATGGCCAGCAGGGTTATGGCCAACAAGGCTTCGGTGGTGAACATGGCAACAATCGTCACCAAGGACGCTATTAGACATATGAAATAATAAAATTGATAAACGAAAACTAAACTATGGCAATTGTTGTTTTTGTAATCCTTGTTTGATATTTTCTTAGCCCCTAAGCCAATTCATAAATATGCATATATTCAAAGCACACACTTGAAGATCTTGTAAGAGATCAATTTTCGGTTCGCTATCGTAAAAATCGAAGCTTGGCTTTAGTTGTAGTTGCATTTTATATTTATTAATTTGTGTTTTTTTCAAAATCATGTCATATACAGACTACTTAAGCACATAGGTGCCACAGAAACAATCTGCCTAAAATTCAATTCCCTTAGTAGATATAGAAATATACCTCAAATCAAGTATATAATTTGTAAAAATCAATAATTCTTTCTTGTTGCTGATAAAAACTCGCAAAACTCATGTCCATGTCTGATAAAGTCAGCCTAGGTAGATATATGTAAAACACATCTTAAATAAGCTAAACAAATAACAAAAGTTGCGGCCAAATGTCAACATAAATCTACCTAAAGATTAACATACGTATGTGCAGCACACACAAAAGATTTAAATGTTGTAAAAACTGAAAAGGTCAACAGGGCCTATCGCGGCTTAAACCGATCCGTTTTTATGACGCTCGGTTTTCCAGAAACTCAAATGCGAGCACAGGTCAAACTAATGGAATGGTATTTGAATATTTTCTGAGTGCATATGTTGCAGATAAGCACGAAAATTACCTTTTTGTGTGTTTATGGATATGTTATATATATACATATATTACCTAAAATTGATGTTTATGATTGGCGCCTTGCAATTTCTGGCTTTAAAAGCCGCATGCGCGTCACGCTCAGAGTTCAGAGTTGAAAGAGCAGTCGTTATGAAGTTGCTGGTGAGTATTCTGTGCTAAGCCATTTACATAAGTTTTTTTTTCAATTATATTTCTAAAATTTAGTTTGCACATATCATTTTATTTGCGATTTTTGCTGCCGCTTTGGCACTGCCGCAATTTGGAGGCGGTTATGGTCGCGCTGGCGGCGGCGGCGGTGGCAATCGCCGTGGCCATCCTAGTCCACAGCACCACAATCCACATCATCACAATCCACATCCACAAACATATTCAGTGTTCAGACGCGGTATTAATAAATGCATTGAATATTGTTTAAACAAAAAATTAATTGTATTTTATATCCATACATACGAAGGTAAACTACATACATATGTACATATGTGCAATATAAAATTGATTTTGTTTTTTGTGTTCTCCTCCTTTTGTGTGTTCTCTTCGCAAGAAGTTTGTTGTAACTGTTTTTGTTTGTGCTAAAAATATCAATTATCGTTGTTATGCGGGATCACATTTCACCCATTTATTTGCAGTGTTTGCTTTGTGTGTGCGTATATGTGTGTTTTTAAGCCGCACTTTTACACGCCGACATATTTTTTTCGTCGCCTTGCTTTGCCTGCTGTTTGCTTTGCTGCTTTAAAGTTTGTATTCGGCTGTGGTGGCATTGAAATGGTGTGCAGGTGAAGCCAGGAGAAGACAGTGAGAGTGAGAGCACAAGAGATCTGTTAAGGAAGCAATTATGTGGATTCTGACTGCACTCACGCTGAACATGTGAGAGAGAAATGAGACGTGGCCACAATACACTTGTTGGATTTTATGTACGTGTGTGCTTCTATGTATTTTATTAAACAAATTTCCAGTTATTTGCTGACCCCAAAGCATCTCTAAACTCAAAGCTTTATTTCAATTCGCAGGCAATGAAATCTCGCGTACTATTTGGGGCGCTCATAAAAAACCATACTAATTACTGAGCGGTAGAAGATGGCAGTAAGAAACTTATTTGTATATTTTATGGGAGTTTAATTGTTTTAGCAAATGGCACGAAATAATTACGTAAAGTAAATGACTGCTAACACATGTTTGTTCATATGTGTGTGTGTGTGTGTGTGTGTGTGTGTGTGTGTGGGAGAGAGCAACGGCAGCAGATTATGCTAGCATCCTCATCAGCTTAGTTGATGGCGCCGGGGGGCGGTGTCGGTTGGCCAGCGCACCATGGCGTACAAGGCGGCAGTGGTGGGCGTGTGGGCGTGTCCCGTGTCGGTCTTGCGTTGGCGCCGGCCAGTAGCAGCGATAATAGCAGCAGCTGCGAAACGGAAAGAGGAAGAGCAAAAGCTCGTCAATATTTGGGTTTTTTATTTTTTGTTTTTGTTTTTTTTTTCTTTATAAACATACACAGTACTTAAAATTCATTATTACTGATGAACTTTTTCGGCTGTTCTAAAAAGTTGAAGTGTACTCAGCTTACTTATATACGCAGCAAGAGACTAGAAGCTTATCAGCTGAGTTGAATGTTTAGCAACCACAATAAATTATAACAATCATTATACAAAATGCTGGACACCAAGAGCTATAAACAACACATAAAAGCACTAAAAGTCTTTATTTCTATTAGAAAATTTTTTTAAATATATTATCACTTAATAGAGTTCAGAAAATTCCCCTCTAGCCGATCACTATATGAAGCTTCACCAATTTCAAAATTGTTTGTACACATTGTTCTGTTGGGTAAGGTCAATTCCCAGCTGATAGGGGGAACTTTATTGGGTCATGTGCGTCGTTTTGTGTTTTCTGATTTTCTCCCCCTGCCAAGGCCCCCTTTCATATGTATGCATATATAAATATATATTTTATTTTTTTCTGTTTTGGTTTTTGTTGTTTTTTTTTTTGTACTGCGCAATTCTGAAATGTCACTGTTATCTGACCCAATAATCGGACAACTTAATTGCAATTGCATTTGTAAAATATTTTCTGCACACTCGGCTTGTTACCATTTGTCTGCTTTCCCATGTTGTTGCCATTTTGGTTACCATTTGGCTGGCTGAGGAATAGGGGGAGTCAACGAAACCCATGGATATGAGATATACAATTGGGGGCACTTCCACAGTGTGTGGGCGAAAGTGTTAAGTGTACAGTTAGTTCTACAGTTCTTGAAGTGAAATGTTTCTATAAATACTAAAGGGTATAATAACTACCACAAAGTCATGTCATTTTTTTAAACATAACATTAAAAACATTTTTCATTACAGTTAGATATTTCTAATGTAAAATTATTTATTTACAGTGTAATTAAGTTCAGAGTGATTCAGTGTATATTTATTATGTACAACAATTTAATAAATAATTTAAATTGGTAATAATGCAGATTAAATTTAAATAAATGGATTTATAACTCAATTCTAATAAAATGAATCCTAGATATAAGGCATCAACTAGCTTTGAAATTATTTTCGTTACACTTTATCCAGAATATATTTCAAAACTTTTGATCAAGAAAATTCCTAGGCAAAGGTATTTACTCCTAGTTAACTTAAGCTAGGATTAGCTCTGTTCCTGTATTTCCTTTTCCATTGCATCAATTGCTATTTTCGATCAAACTTCCATGGCCAGCAAAAAGATTTATATATAGTAAACATTTTCTATATATAGTTTTATTTTTTTATTTTTTGGCGCTTCAAAAAGTCGGTCGAGTAAAGCAAAACCGGAAATTTATTTGTGCGGCCATTGCAAGTGGTAAATAAAAGAGCAGCCAGTGCTTATGTGGTAGTTTCGGGCGTATCCCCAGCGGCCATTTTCCAGCCAGGCCCCCGCTCAGCTTCTTAGCTGCCTTCCTTCAACTTGGCTCAAAATGCAGCCAAGTGCAAAGGCCACCTGGCAGCATCACTTGGCCAAATTGTTGTTGCTGTTGTTGCTATTGTTTTTGCCGGCATATCTGTGAGCTTCCGGTTCGTCACGCGCGCACACACACATGCTGCCACGCCCACTCGCCACACAATTTCGAAGTGGGCGTGCCACAATGTGCAGCCATTGAGCGCAAATGTGCCAAATAATGACTTGCATGCGAGTGCAATTTATATGATAAGCAACAAAAATAAATTGCAGGCAATTCATTTTACTTAAATGCAGCAGCAACAACAGCAACAACAACACTCGCCAATGAGCTGCTGCAGCGTTGGTAACTTTCACACACACACATGCACCCCATTTTACCTACTTCAGGTAACATGTTGTATATCATTTGAAAATTTTGTGCTAGCCTGGCAACTCTGAGGATTTACTTGGAGCTGCCTAATGAAGTCCGGACTTGTGACAAATGAGAAATGCAAACGATTTGGATACTTATTGGCGAGATTCGGGCGATTTGCCAAGTGTTGCATACTTTTTGGCTACATTTCGTAAAATTTTGTTATATCAGCAAACATTGCTGGAATTATTTTTATATTTGTATAGAATATATGTTAAATATTTATGTTTTATGTTCAACTATCGCTTTTAAAAAATAAAAGCATAAGCAAATTACAAATATAACTCAAATATAAAATAAAAAAGTATCAATAAACGCATTAATAGAGTATTTACAGAACTTTAGATACAAAGTTTTACAGAGTATAAATGGTTATAGGATATTTTTAATTGTGTGAATTTTTTACGTGTTCATTTATTACATTATTTAAATTTGTTGTAGTAATATATATTTATATTGCATACTTATTACTAAAAAATAATATTACACAAATTTGATTATTGCTTTACAAGTGATTACAATTTAAGTAAATAGAATGTTTACTTATGTAACATATCTTCAATTTAGTACCAGTCGATTTCCCTATTGCCAGTGTTGGAAAGTGAAATACAATCCTTGGTTGCTGACGGCAGAAACAGCGTACCCTGCTGGCGAAATGCAAATTGAAACCTTCTCTTTTTTTGAAGAGTTCGCAACAGGAGGGGGAAATGTGAAGCTGCTGTTTAACGCTTTTACATCCTTTCACCTGCCCATCTGTGGGCCAGCTCGAATTGCCGTGTTCAGCTGCCAGGAGGAAGTGGCAGAAGGCTGAGCTCGTGTTGCTAATGAGCCAACAGCGTTGGCTAATTGACCATGTCCGAAGCTTCAAACGAAATTAATGTGAAAATTGATGCCCCAATGCAACGAGCCTCAAACTTTTGCATTAGACCGAGCAACAAAAAGCGCAAGAAAGAGAACCCAAAAGACACAGACACAGAGAGAGAGAGAGAGCGAGAGAGAGAGAGTAAAAGAGAAAGGTCATAAACATGTCGCGTTACATGCGACCTGCGACCGCTGCAGCAGCTACAACATAGTGCATGGCACAAATCCAGTTGTCCATGCCGTATTCATATGCAAAATTAATGCCAGCTCCGCCCGGTGCCCTCGAGCGGCAACTGCAGACTCCACCCGAACGGGAATTTCTGCATCAGCAGCAGCACCTAAAGCGCGGTGATGCACTGTTAAAAAACAAGTTAAATAAAAGTCAAAGCATAACATATATAGGAAAATATAGAAGTATTGCAAAATCTATTCTTTTTTTCGAAAATCTCAAAACATGTTCAAATGGAATTTGCTTTTGCTTAAAATTTAAAAATAAAATATATGCAAATAAGATATTTAACTTATATAAGTTAATACTATATAGTAAATAGAAATTTCAAAATAACTATTTATATATTTTCAAGATCTGTCTGTCTTCTGAACAATAGTTTACAATGATAATTTTTCGCCAGGCTTTTAGTTATGTATAGCTAAAATCTTATCTAAAAAACTTATCTTAAAAATAAATAAATATAATATAGTCCATAAAATTGAAATCCTAGCACTTTTACAAATGAAAATGTCTAAGTAATGCTTACGCCTAAAATTTTATATTTTTCTTTTAAGTAAACAATTGTATGTTATTTCCTTTTTATTTTAACAGTTTTTGGATTTTTTATGAATTAATAAACCTAATATATTTAATAGTCATATAACTTTGAAATTAAAATATCCATACTATATATACTTTCTAACTTACTTTCTGACTTTATGAATCATTTATAAGATGGCCTCTTTGTTTACATTTCAGTTCCTCTAACGCAAATTTTAAGTTAAAGAGTGAGTTGCATGTTATTTTTTTTAATTATTGCTCATAATCCTAGTTGTTAAAAGAATTTTCCTCAATAGAATATTAAGAATTTGTAGATATGCGTATTTCGTATATATATATCTAGAATCTAGATGAATTTAACTCCCTCTGTGAGGCATTTTGTGTAGCTGTGTATGCCCACTGCAATGTGCCGGAAAAAAGCGCAACACATCCCGATAGCTACAATGCAACTACCCGCCCCAGCCGACTCCTTTGGAGTGTCCTTCATTGTTGAAAGCTGAACCTTGGGAGCAATCAGTGGATTATACGCTGCTTTACAAGAGATGTGGTGCTGGCAGTTGCCCGTCACTGCACTTGAGTTGCCCCTCTCTCCCTCTTACCTCCTCTCTCCCTCTCTCTGTTTTGTTAGGTTCTGGGAGAAGAGCGAGAGAGAAGGAAAGGGCGCGCGCAGAGTTCGCGTTGTATGCAACACTTTTTTGCATTCATTGTTCGTTAAGAGTAATGCGTGTCTGTGTGCTTGTCTGTGTGTGTGTGTGTGCGTGTGTATGATAAAACATAAATTTAACTGCAAGCGCATGGAGCGTGTGACAAGGCCACAGGAATTCAAAACAAAAGTTGCAACAAATACCAAACACGCCATAAAGACAACAACAACAACAACAACGACAGTTACCAACACATAGACATAAATTGCAAGCCGGCCACTCTTCCTCTCTCTCGCTCTCTCTCTCTCTCTGCTCCTCCCCCTCGCACATCCCGTTCCATGCCTGGCGAAAAGAATGACAGGAAACCGGATGTGAGTGCATGCCTTTTGTGCATGCAACGAATTATTCAGTTGACATACAGGATGTGTGCTTTGCTGTTGTTGTTGTTGTTGTTGTTATTGTTGTTGCCACTGCCTGGCTGCACCCACCTTCTGCGCCTGCCTTTCTATCCGCTCAGCTGATTCGTCCGCCTGACCACTCGAAGGACAGCTCGACAGCCCCCTCCCATTGGCCTTATTGTTCATTCCATAATTCTCTAACCTCTTGGCCATTTGAAGAATCCTAAGTTTTAATATGCTATAAGAGATGACTTAGCTTCATTTTTCCAGGTTGAAATTTAAACTAATATTAAATATATATTCTATTTTTTATTTTAAATGTATTGGAAAAATTTTTTTAATATGTTGAAAATCAATAAATAAATATTATTTTTTACTTTTCGAATTCATTTTCAGTCTATCGAAAGTTGTGAATAACAGAATCGTAGATGGTATGTGTTATTTGCTCGTTTTTCTTTTTTAAATGTTATACCGAAATATATCTATAATTGTAATCAAAAATAAATAATAAATACTTTCGTATAAAGCAAAGTTGAATTTCAAAATTTAGAGAAATGAAAGAAAATAATAAGCGAAAAAGTAAAATTGCAAAAGTAAAATTGCAAATATATAGTTTCATATTTTTAAGATTATTATTATTGAATTTTTGTAGTCTATTTCTTTTTTAAGTTAATACGTTTGCTGATAATTTAAAACATTTTATTTATTTTGCTCTGTTGATTTCAAAATATTGCATAGGTAATTAAAAAAAACGGCCAACTTTCTTTCTAATAATTTTTTAAGTGCAGCCAACTAATTTTCAGATAATTCCAATTGCTTTGCAGGGTATGTTCTAGCTAAGACTCCATCATTATAAAGAGAGCATTAAAAAGTCGCTCTGATTGTTATTGCCGTAGCCTTCTATGACGGTATGCTTTATGTTTATTGTTATTACACCCATGTAAGTATTTCATTTGAGTGCCACATTCCCACAAAAAAAAAAACAAACAAACACTCACACACACACATTAATATATATAAATTTTTGAGGCAATTTTTCAATTTTATGTTGGCAACTCATAAATAAAACCTGGTCGAGCTTTTTGGTGTAATCAAAAAGTGCGTGCTAACTAAATTGTTATTGCTTTCAAATGTCACGTATCATTATCATAATTTTTTCGCTTGACATTTTTAAGTAGCTGCCATAAATGTTTATAACTTTTACACATACACACACTTGCTATTAACCCTGCATTTCCTGCATCCTCGTGCGGCCCCTTTGCGTTATTGGACCCCAGGGAGGTGCCAAGGGAGCCCGGCTGCGCCTTCATCATACACACACAGGCACACACAAGCACACACACACACACACTTAGACACCTTGCCTTTCATATTCATAATTTATGGCTGCATTTGCCGACTGCCTTTTATTATTGTTGTTGACGAGTGCGATAAGGCTGTGGAGTGTGTGCGTGTGTGTGTGCGTGTATTTGAGCGTGTGGAGGGGAGGTAGACTTTAACATGCAGCAGCACCTCAAAATTTTGTCAAAATTCGCTTTTCGTTAACTTGCAATTATCATGAAAACATTTTTAATAACAATCTGTTAAAAGTCTTCAAGGAACCTGCTACAAGATTTTCTAAGAAGTAAAATTTGAAGAAGATTTTTAAAGAATATTTAAAGAATTCACAAATAATTTGATGGAATCAGTGTCTATTTGAAAATTGTTATTGGCGAGTGATACTTCATAGAATTTATTAGAAATTTAATTAATTTGAATCTATTAATTTACAATTAACCATAAAATATTTTATTTAATAAAGTGTTAGAACTTAGACTACTTTACTGTGTAATTTTTCTTTTTTTTTTTAATTTTCTCGCAAGTAGAGAGCAAGCTTTTTAGACAAATTTTTTTACTTGAAGCTTAGCAATAACAATATAAATTATAATAATAACAATAATCATCAACATGAAGAATTTGTATTATATGAAAATCAAATTTTGAATAAATGAATTTTCAAATGCCAACGCGTCTGACAACTAGATAAAGCAACAGAGGGCGAACAACAACAACAACTAGGACGACAACTACAACAAATATGGCAAATATGAGATATTATTTGGCCAACATATTTGCTGTTGTTGTTGTGGGCGATATAATTTGCATAATTTTATTGCATACATTTTCGGCAGCATAATGAGTCTAGACATTTTGTTTCAATTTATGAAATTGTTATTTTATGCAATATGTTTGTGATTAGTTGACTTTTGCATAAATTGGCATAAATATGGGCAAAGGGTCGCGGCAGAATAATATATATACATATATGTACATATTCGCGTGGCAAATGTTAAAGTCGCACTGTGCATAAACTTAAAACGCTAACTTAAAAAAAAATGTAAAAAAACAAAAACAACATTTCAGAGCCAGAGAGGAAGAAACTTAAGAAATTGCCACGCACAAACATTAAAAACTAATCAAACTTTTAAATACACTTCAACCGCAGTCGCCGTCTTAAGGCGTCTACGCGGCTAAAGTGGGCGTGTCCCAGCACAATTCGACAGGCGTCTTAAAAACGCGGCTTCGACTTTGATTTGTTGCC
>SCDS01001560.1:0-12008 GCA_004149465.1 Drosophila nigromelanica
GCAGGCCATCCTGCATCTGCGAGAGTGCATCCAGAACTTTCCTGCGGCGGTCAGCCGCGACTACCATATCGGCACTCATGATTTGTCACCCATATGAGCTCGCACCACCACACGCAGCAATTCGCGTGTGCGCTCACCATCTTGTTCAATTTTGGAAAGAGACTGCCGACGCTGATGGTCTGGCGGCCCTGAAGGGCAACCCGGAAGGCATCATGCTGCTGGCCAAGGCCATTGACCATCTGACCAAGAGTTCCAAGGCCGATATTGAAAATCAGAAGGCCATTGAGGAACGGGTTGAGAAACGTATCAACGCGAAAAATGCCGTGGCCATCAAGGATGTCGCTAGAGAAAAAGGCCTCAGTCAGGAAACGGTTGATGCCATCCGTGCGCGTATTCTGGGGGTTAAACCATGAGCGAGAAGCCCAGTTTAATGCCCTGGCAACAGGAGATCATTGACAGACTTGGTGAGCGCAACGTGAGGATTGTTCACAGATCTCACCGTATTGGGAAGAGCCTGTTGACTCAAATGGCCCTTGGCGTTGTCCGTGCTCAAGGGAAACATGAGGCCGCCCATCGCCCCCCGACATCGCGCATGGTTGTGGATAACGCGCGATGAGTGGTGCGCTGCTATCTTCGTCAGCTCTAGATCCGCTTCTGCCTTATCAGCAGGACGTTATCCGGGAATGTCTGTCAAATCCTGTGACGGTGATTGAAAAATCACGACGCATTGGCATTTCATGGGTGCTGAGCTGGCTGGCTGTTACAGTAGCCACAGCAGCCCCATCTGCGGGCGGCATGGATGTATTCTATATGGGCTATGAGAAAGACATGACCCGCACATTCATTGATGATTGTGCAGCGCATGCTCTGTTGCTCACTGGTGTCTCAGCTGAAGTTGCAGAAGAAATCTTCAAAGACCCGGACAAGCCTGAAAAAGAAATTCATGTCTTTAGAATCAAGTTTGCTTCTGGATTTGAGATTGTTGCTCTTCCATCTGTGCCGCGCTCGTTCCGCTCTAAGCAGGGTCTAGTAATTCTGGATGAAGCGGCATTCGTCGACAATCTGGCGGAGATGATTAAGGCAGCTCTAGCTTTGCGCATCTGGGGTGCAAGAATTATCATTCTGTCCACCCATAAGGGGGTGACCAATCCGTTTAATGAGCTGATCCTAGACTGCAGGAGTGGGAAAAAGCCATATCACGTGATGCGCATCACGTTTGATGAAGCAGTTGAGCAAGGTCTTTACAAAAAGATATGCCAGAAGAACGGGCTTGAATGGTCTGCTGAGGCTGAAAAGAAATGGTATGACGAAATCATTTCCGAGTTTGGCGATCTGGCGGACGAAGAACTGCATGTTATCCCAGCCAATGATAATGAAGCCTTTATTCCGTTTGGGCTGATACAGGCCCGCCAGGTCAAAGGCGTTCCTGTTGTCGAGCTTGAACTGACGTCTGAATTTACCCTCAAAGATAAAAGCGAGCGAGAAAGCTTCGTTAAGGACTGGTGCGAAGAAAATCTTGCGCCGCTTCTGGATAAGTTTGATCCCAAGTTGCGGCACGCGTTTGGTGAGGACTTTGCGCGTAGTGGCGATCTGACGGTTTTCTGGTTTCTGGCCATAGAACGCTCGTTCATGAAGCGTACTCCGTTCATTGTTGAGCTGCGGAATGTCCCCCATGAGCAGCAAAAGCAGATCCTGTTCTACATCTTGAAAAAGCTGCCGAATTTCACAGGCGCAATGGATGGTCGAGGGAACGGTCATTATCTGGCTGAGGTGACGGCTCAGGAATATCCTAACCGCGTCGAAATCGTGATGATTTCAGAGGCTTGGTATCGGGAAAGCATGCCGCCTCTTAAGGCTGCTTTTGAAGAGGGAGAGGTAACGATCCCTTATGACAGCGGTGTTCAGGACGATATTCGCTGCTTGCGCACGATCCGTGGTGTTGCCCGTGTTCCTGAAAGTCGCTCATCCGATGAAAAAGGAAAACGTCATGGTGACGCTGCAATTGCCTTGGCGATGGCCATCATGGCCAGCAAGGCTGAGGTGATGGAATACGGATTTACAGCAATTCCCAACCCCTTGGCTCCCGGTGTCGCCAACGAAAACAGTGGGGCTGACTCGCTTGAGAGAGAATTACTGATGGAACGAGCCGGAATGGGAAATCCCTACGGCCTGCGTGGAAGGGTGCGACTATGACCGATGTGCAGTGGATCTGTCTGACCATTCTGGTGGCATTTCTGTTTGCCGGATCTGCCTGGATTATCTGGGCGGTGTGGCAGGCAAGCCGGAAGAAGGAAACTGAGGCCGAGAGCACGGCTGAAAAAAAGGAAGATGATCTGGTCGTGGATGTCACGCAGCGCATGGCTTCTGCCCAGGCTTCTGAACCTGCTGATGATGCGGCGCTAGAGGCGCGACTGAAGGCAGGAGCACTCTGATGGATTGGTTTGAGAAAGCACTGAAGACCACTTTCTGGTCTGTGTTGCTGCTTTTGGTTGTCATTTTGAGCGGGTGCAGACCTGTAACCTATAAAGCCGTGTGCCACACTCTGGTGCCTTATTCCATGACGCAACAGACGGATCTGGCGGAAGAGCTGGTTGCGGCCCCTGATGCGCCCATGCTGCATCAGGTTGTGCGCGATTATGCTGGCCTGCGCGACCAGGTGCGTGCCTGTCAGGCTGAGGGAGGGCAAACCTTTTCCGGCATGGATGCTGCAGCGGCAGCCTGTGGGGGGTGCGAACCTCACCGGGTCGCGGTCTGCCATCACCACCATGTCCATGGACTGGGTGGACCCGGCATCTGTCGGGGAGATGCTGCGCTCGGCCAGTCAGGGGGACAGTCAGGCCTGGCAGGAATTCTGCGAACTGATTGAGCAGAAGGATCTGCACTATCTGGGCGTGCTCAGCACCCGCAAGCGCACTGTCAGTCAGCTACCGATTACTGTGGATGATGCCGGACCATCCCCGGAGCAGAAAAAGCATGGGGAATTTGTCCGTGACTGGATTGCCAAAGGTGTCTTGCAGCGCGGCCTGTTTGACATGCTGGATGCCATTGCCAAGGGGTTTTCCGTGATGGCACTGCGGTGGCATCTGGATGCCGGAAATTACTGGCCGGAGAAGATGATCTGGCGACCGCAGCGGTGGTTCGACCTCTCCTATCAGGATGGGGAGACCATCATGCTCCGGCAGGATGTTGGCTCAGGCGTGACGCCGGATATGGCCGGGGCTGTGCCGGAAATGGGGTTTTCCAGCATTCCGGATCGTAGCGCTGTCATTCACCGGCATCCCTCCTGGTCTGGCCTGACCATTGATCAGGGGCTGACGCGCGCGATTGCTTTCAACTCGCTTTTCAAGATGTTTTCAAACCGTGACTGGGGCGTGTTTGTGCAGGCGTTCGGCATCCCTATTCGCCTGGGGAAATTTGGGCGCGACAGCACGCCGGAGGACCGCGCCACGCTCTGGCAGGCCATTGTGAGCAGTGCGGGGCAGCTGGGCATCATGATCCCGGAAAGCATGATGATGGAGTTTATAGAGCCCAAGAATGGCGCGGGCTCCAATGATGTGCATGAGCGCCGGTGCAAATGGCTGGACGAGCAGACCAGCAAGGCCGTGCTGGGGCAGACTGGCACCACGGATGCACGCCAGGGCACGCATGCTGCGGCTGCGGTGCACAGGCAGGTGCAGGACGATATAGAGCGCTCCGACGCGATGCTGCTGGCCCATACGGTCAATGAGCAGCTTGTGCGGCCCATGATTGATATGAGCTTTGGCGTGCCGGGCGACGGGCACTACCCTGTTGTGAAGATTGGCCGTCCGGACGAGGCTCCTCTGGCTGAGGTGATTTCCGCCGTGCAGAACCTTGGCCCGCAGGGATTCAAGGTGCGGGCAGATGATCTGTACAGCCGGATGAACCTGATGCCCCCTGAAGAGGGTGATGTGGTGGTGGGCATGATTGCACAGCCACAGGTGCCGCAGCCTGCCAGCGATCAGCCTGCCCAGGTGAAGCCGCCGAAGCAGCTGCCGAGCCGTGACCCGGTGCCGACGGTGCATGACCCGCAGGCCGATGATCAGGCGCAGCAAATTGCTGTTAGCCAGCACGCGCAGCTTGGGCGACTTTTGAGTCTGCATGTGCGGGACAATGGCCCCTTGCTGATTGACATGATGACCCAGAGCACAGCCCGCAGAGCTGACAGTGCATTGCGTGGAATGGAGAGTCAGGTGCGGGAGGAGCTGGAAGCAGCCTCATCGCTTCAGGATTTTGAGCGCCGCATCAGTGCGCTTGCTTTGGATGATGAGTCCTTTGCCGATGCGATGACGTCTGCCGTGCTGGTGATGGAAATGGCTGGCGAAGCTGAAGTGCTGGAGCAGTTGCGCGATGGCGGATGAGGTGATCCGTGGTGTCGGGCTGGCACCCTCTGATGCAATCAGCTTTTTCAGGCAGAAGCTGAATATGCCAACCAAGCGATGGGGCGAACTGGAAGCGCAGGCACACGGCACACAGTTTGCAGTTGCTGGCGCGACGTCCAAGGCTCTTCTTGATGACTTTCGGGTAGCTATTAACAAGGCGCTTGTTGACGGAACGACGCTTGCGGAATTTCGCAAGGATTTTGACACCATCGTTAAGCGGCACGGATGGGCTTATAACGGCACGCCGGGCTGGCGTTCTGCCATTATTTATGAAACCAATCTGGCAAGTGCTTATGCCGCGGGCCGTTACAAGCAAATGACCACGCCAGAGGCTTTGGACATCTTTCCCTACTGGCGGTATCGGCATCATGCCTGCCAGCATCCACGCCCGCAGCATGTTGCCTGGGATGGCATGATCCTGCCAGCTGATGACCCATGGTGGAACACACACTATCCGCCGAATGGCTGGCGTTGCCACTGCACGGTTGAACCTGTCTCCCGCAGGGATCTGAAACGCTATAACTGGACTGTCAGTGAAGCGCCGCCATTGAATGAAAAACCATGGCGTAATCCGGCGACGGGCAAAACCGTTATGGTGCCAGATGGGATTGATCCGGGATTTCAAAGCAATCCGGGGCGGGACTGGGCACTGGGAGAAAAGCAGCGCGCAGCAACCCGCATGAGTCCCGTGATACCTACCGGTGAAGATGCTGCACCTGCCAGACGCGAGGAAATTCAGAAGCAGCAGATACAGGAAATTCTGAGTGTGAAGTCAGGATCTGTAGAGGCAGGGACCGCTCCCGCTGCTTTGCAGGAGGCGCTGGATGTCAAAACTGACAGCGTCCTGCTTTCTGGCGATACATTGAGCAAGAACCTTGCGGGCCACCCTGAGCTGGAGAAGGTAGACTATTTGAGATTGCCAGTGTTGATTGCTGATCCTGCTGTGATCGTTCGGGACACTAAGCCGACCAGTGTGGTGATGATCTCATACCGTGGCGGGCAGCACTACAGGATAGCAGTCAAACGCACGAAAGATGGCGTGCTGCTTTTTCTTGAGTCCTTCCTGAAATTTTCGCGGGAACGCGCTGAAGCGCTGATCAAAAGCCGGGGCGTTTTGTGGGGTGATCTGCCTGACGCTGACGGGGCAAGCAGTAAACCGCAGAAATGACGCATGGGTGGGGCCTACCACAACCCCACATCGCACTCCGTCGTATAGGTGATCCTCCCTGCTCGGGCGGGCCTTGCGACGTGTTACGGCAGGTAGAATATCACCGCGTCACCATGCGTCAGAACTGCTTTTATCACAATGGGCAGTAAGGAGCGAGAGAAATGGGTGGTGTTTCCGTTCTCGGGTCAACGCAGCAGATCCGCGATGCCCTTGGTCGGGTTGCGGATATTGGCCGTGATCCATCCCGCGTCCTGAGAGCGCTGGGGGCTGGTGTTGTGCGACATACACAGTGGCGGATTGAAGCCGGAGAGGATCCGCACGGTAAACGATGGGATAGCTACGCGCCCCTCAACCCTATCTATGCCACCACAAAAGTGGGATCGGGCATCCTTATGGGGCGCGGCGGTATGGGTAGCGGACTGGCGGGGAGTATCACCTCTGCGGTTGAGGGGAACACTCTGGTCTGGGGATCAAAGAAAGTTTATTCCCGCATCCACCAGATGGGCGGTGTCATCCGCCCCAAAGACGCGCCGCAGCTATCATTCAAGATGGGCCTGAACGACGATGGAAGTCCACGCTGGTGGCATAGGGGGAGCGTGCTTATTCCTGCTCGTCCGTATCTGGGGTTCACTGAGCAGGACCGCATGTTCTTGATGGAAGAGCTTGAGGATTATCTGGACCGTGCGGTGCGCGGATGATGCCTGCGAGAGGCTGTCCGGTTTTAAAAGGTTTTTAAAAGGGTCTAAAAGGGGGCTGTGTGCGGTTTTGGGGTGCATGAGGCCCGATTACCCGTAAAATACATTCACCCTCTTCTACGCGCAAAATATGCGCTCTCTGGTTCCCGGTATCGGTGGACCATCCGGGACACTGAATTTGTGGCCAGATCTGCCCCACAAACGGGGCATGAACATTGTCACCTCAATCCACATGGCTCTGCCAGACAGCGCGGACAACACGCCGCCTGAGTGGATACACCTGACACCTGCCGGGACGTTTGGCGGCAAGGATGGTCGTGGGCCGTTCACGCTCAAAGATCCTGCGGATGTCATCACACGCTCCATGGATATGGCGCGGGGCAAAATCGTGGTGGACATCAACCACAGCACACACGTTGCCGCAGCGCGCGGGGAGCGGTCTGATGCTGTTGGCTGGATCACGGAACTGAATGCCCGCGAGGATGGCATCTGGGGGCGCGTTGAGTGGAACGGCACCGGACGCCAGTTAATGGCGGACCATGCCTATCGCGGCATCTCACCTGCCATTGGCTCCCGGCCTGATGGCACGGTCGAGTGGATTGAGGCTGTCAGCCTTACCAACCGCCCCAATCTTGGGGTGACGGATTTACATTCCCAAAATCAGGAGACGAGGATGGACCTCGCACAGCTACGGCGCACGCTCGGTCTGTCCGAGACGGCGACGGAAGACGATATCAACGCGGCCATTGCACGCGGTAAGGCAGCAGTGACGCTGCATGCCAGTGTGGCGAAGATTGTTGGCTTGGATGCCAACGCCAGCGAGGCGGCGGTTCTGGCCGCCGTGCAGGCCAAGGGCACTGATGTCAGCACGCATGCGCAGACGGAGATTGCCAGTCTGCAGGGCCAGCTGACGGCACAGAGGAAGGAACTTGACACGCTGCAGGCTCAGCTTGCGAAAACATCTGCGGAAAGCTGGGTCAAAGACCTGAAGCTCCGCAAGGTGGTGAGCGACAAAGCTGAAGCGCGTCTGGTTACGCTGCATATGCAGGACGCGGCATCGGCTGAGGATCTGGCGGACAGTCTGCAGGATGTTCCTGACGATAGTCTGGCCCGGCTCTCTCTGCATTCTCAGGGGGCTGGCCGGTCTGGCGACAAGCCGGACAAGCTGGTGTCTGCCATGGAGTCAGCGCTTATGCCTGCTGACAAGGCGGGAGGCTGATCATGGCGCTTTCAAAAGACCGCATTCTGCCTGAGAAGAAAGTGTCTCACGCACCTGAATTCCCGCTGAGTGTTGCCGCCGGATACCGCGTGTTCCGTGGCTCCCTCTGCGTTGTCTGCCAGGACGGAACTGTTGTGCCTGCTGGCACGGCGGCTCCGCCTTCCCCCGCCGTTACCAGTGCGGGGATTGCGCGGCATGCGCAGGACAATACTGGCACCAGCACCGTGATGAGTGCGCAGGTTGGTCCGGGGCCGCTGTGGTGTGAAAAAAGCTGCTTTGGCATGCCCTTTGACACAGCGCCCACCTGGGCTGACGTCGGCAAGCCGGTCTACGCGGTGGACGATGAAACCGTCTCCCTCACTGAAACTCCAGCAAGCGGGTCTGCCCGTCTTCAGGTGGGCACGCTGTCCGGCCTTGAAGCCGATGGCACAGCCTACGTGCTGTTTGCGTAAGGTCTCCCATGGACATCAATATTGGCAACATCAACGCCCTGACGACGACGATCAACAAGGCGTTCAACAAATACATTGAAACGGCTGCGCCGACCTATGGCCGCTTCACCATGACCATTCCGTCCAACGCCGGGGAGAACTTCTATCCGCGTCTGGCGGAAATGCCGGGGCTGCGCGAATGGGTTGGCCAGCGGGTTATCCATCGGCTTGAAGCGGGCGGCTTTGTTATCCGCAACAAGACGTTTGAAGAAACGCTGGGGATCCGCCGTGAGGATCTTGAGGATGACCAGTTTGGCATTCTGACGCCTGCCATTGAGCAGCTGGCCGCTGATGCAGCGGAAATGCCGGACAAGCTGGTTTATGATGCTCTTGAGACGGGCGTTAAAACCGCCTGCATGGATGGCCAGTATTATTTCGATACGGACCACCAGACCTACACCGAGAATGGCGATCTGACCGGTTATTCCAACCTTGGTGTGCCGCAGGGCACTGAAGCTGCCGGGCCTGCCTGGTATCTGTTCTGCACCCGTCGCCCGCTGAAGCCGATGATCTACCAGCCGCGCCGCCCGTTTGTGGTGACGGCCAAAACCCAGATCACGGCTGGGAATGTGTTCTCGGGCAACGAATTCCTGTGGGGCGTTGATGGCCGGTGCAATGCCGGTCTGGGGATGTATCAGTTTGCCTACCGCAGCACGCGCCCGCTGAATGGCGACACGTTTGCTGATGCACTGGCGGGGATGGCCTCACAGCGCCGGAAGGATGGCACTCCGTATGGCATTCGTCCGGATCTGCTCCTTGTGCCGCAGAACCTTGAGAGTGCTGGCCGCCAGTTGCTGAACGGCGACATGGTGGCGATTGAAGCGCCGGACGGGAAGACGTGGATCCCCGGTTCGAACGTCTGGAAAGGCGCATGTGATCTGCTGGTGGCCCCGCGCCTCAGCCAGAAAGTAGGAGGCTGATATGGCTGCTCCCCCGAAGAAGCCTGAGATTGACCCGGCTCTGGAAGACGCCAAAAAGGCGTTTGAAGGCTCTGTTGCCGTGACATCCAACGGGCATGACTGCGTTGTGCGTCCCGGCGAGATTATTGTGATCTGCCGTGACCCCGGCTTCCGGCGTGCCGGGATCGAGCATAAGGCGATGAAGGTCTACAAGCCCGGTGAGCTGAAAAAACATCAGCTTGAAACGCTGCGGACTGAACCGAAGCTCGAAATTATCGAGGTCGGCTGAGCCATGGCTTATGCCACCGTGCAGGACATGATTGACCGGTTTGGGGAGCGTGCGCTGATTGATGCGACGCGCGACCTCAATCAGGACCGGGACGTTATGGACGTGATCCGGATCAACAAGGTGCTGGAACGCGCCTCTGCCACGGTGGATAGCTACCTGCAGCGGCGCTATGCGGTGCCTGTGCGCCCCGTCCAGCTGCCGGTGGTGGATGCGACCTGTGCTCTGGCGCGGTATGCGCTGTGCCAGCTGGCCGACAGCGAACCGGCCCTGCAGATACAGACGGCGCGCAAGGATGCCCTGAAATGGTTGTCTGATGTTGGGTCGGGTGCTGCCACGCTGGACGCCACGGCTGTTGCGGATACCAGTGAGACATGGTCCCGCTTTCAGGCGCGCCCGACATCCATCCGGGGGAATGGCCTGTGGTAGAGCGTCAGTTTTCTGAGGATCAGCGTCCGTCCTATCTGGATGGGAATGTCCTGAAGGCGGCATTTCTAGGCGTCATGCAGGCGCTGACGGATGCCTATCCTGAGGCGGGATATCAACATTGTGTGCTGCCGCCCTCTCCCACAGCGTCGACATGGAAACGTATCCAGATGGGCAAGTCCTGTGTGGCCATGACGTTTGGTGGATGGGTGCCGGAGCAGAAGACTGGTCAGACATTTCGCGGGACACTGGTTTTTCCGGTTTTCCTGCTGATCCAGCATCGCAGGATTGAAGATCTGTGGCTGGGCACGAATGAGCGCTGGGGCTTTGGCACGCTGGGCCTGATTGCCCAGGCTGTTGGCAGGCTGCACGGCGCAAAGGTGCCCGGTCTGGATGCGACCATGCGGGTGACCCGCCAGCTTTGCCCTGCAGGCATTGACTGGCTGGACGAGAAATCAGCACTCGCGGAACTGGAAATCCAGATTGAGGGCGTGGGGCTGGATACGGAAGTCTTTACCGACCAGCTGCCTGATTTCCTCCGGCTTTCTGAAATCTGGACTGTGGATGGGGCCACCCAGCCGCAGGCTACATTAAATGTGAGGGATGACGCATGAGCGTGCGTGTGAGGGTGGCTGACGGGCGCGTTGTGCGTGACCCGCGTGGCCGGAAATGCCCGGATGGGGAATTTTCCGTCGATGAGAAAGACTTTTTCTGGGCTGGCTGCCTGCGCAGCGGCGATCTGGTGCGTGTGGACGCAAAAGCTCCCGCTGCCACACCGGCTCTGGTTGTAGCGGCTGACAGGAAGGCTGAGAGCAAATGACCATTACTGTTGATCAGGTGCCTGCCAACTGGAAGGTTCCGGGAAGTTACACACAGGTTGTTGGCATCAATAACGCCGCAACGCTGGCGGGTATGCCGCTGCGGGTTTTGCTGGTTGGTGTGCTGGGAGCCAGTGGCACGGGCACGGCGCTGACGGTTTACCCGAATATCACGGCATCCCGTGCGGCGGCGCTGGCCGGTGCGGGGTCTGCTACCAGCCAGATGGTTTCGGCCTTTCTGATGGATGCGCCTTACACACAGGCGGACCTTATTCTGGTGGCTCCGGCCAGCGGGGCAGCTGCTGCTGTCTGGACGATTACGCCGACTGGCCCCGCCACGGCATCTGGCACCGTGGCGCTTGAGGTGAATGGTTACCGTGTGCCTGCGACCGTGACCAGCGGCATGACCGCTGCGCAGATTGGGGCCGCGCTGGAAGATGCCTGGACAAATGCGCTGTCTGTATCAACAGGTTGCACGGTCAAGGTTGATGCCACCACTGGCATTCTGACTCTGACAGCTACCGATACGGGTGCCTGGACGAATGATATCGACGTGCGGGAAAGCACCCGGTATGGCGACGGTGTTGCCGGGGCAGCGCTGACAATCGTGCAGGCAACGCAGGGGGCCGGTGTGCCGGATGTGACGCCTGCGCTGACGGCTGTCAGCCGGACCTGGTATACGGACATGGCGTGGATTACGGCGGATCAGCCGAACCTGTCCGTGTTTGCCACGGAAGCGGCGCGCCGGTTCAATGCCATGGTTAATCTGGATACGCATGTTTATCTGGGTCTGCGCGGCACTTATGGGCAGGCTCTGGCGCTTTCTGAAACCCAGAACTCCAAGTTCATCAGCATTTTGCCTGCCAACCGTGCGCGGTTTGCGCCGTGGGAAGCTGCGGGGTCTCTGTGTGCGGTTGCCTCTGCGGCGCTGAATACGGATCCGGCACGGCAGCTGCGCACGCTGGCGCTGACGGCGCTGGCCGGACGTGGGCCGGATGATGCGGACGATTATGACGACGCCAGCCGCAACCTGCTGCTGAATAATGGCATGAGCACCTTTCTGGTGCTGCAGGGTGGCACGGTTGAACTGGAGCGGGTTGTGACCACCAATCTGGTGGATGACAGCGGTGTGGCGGATAGCACCTGGACGGACATCATGTCCCCCAAGGTGGCGACCCGTGTGCGGTATGAATTCAATACCTACATCAAGGCCACGTATCCGCGCGCGAAGCTGGCTGACAACGGGTCACAGCTGGCGAAAGTCAGTGCTGCTGGCGTGGTGACGCCAGACACTCTGGCACTCTCATGGGTCGGGCAGACCGCTCTGTATGCAAATGCAGGATGGATTGACGATACCGCGACGCTAAGCCCGCAGGCCGTGTTTGAACGGGATGCCACTGACCGCAATCGTGTGAATTCCACACTGATTATCCAACGAATGGGGAGCCTGATGGTCGTCGCAAACTCCCTCGAAATGCAGGTGTAATATGGCCCAGACGGTTGGCATCATAGAGATCTGGTGGAAGGGCGTTCAGTATGAATGCGTGACCGGCAGCACCATCAAACTGCCTGGTTACAAAAACAACACGCAGGTGACCGGCAGCAC
>SCDS01001564.1:0-12551 GCA_004149465.1 Drosophila nigromelanica
TATATATATATATATATATGTATGTATATATATATATGTACATACGCTCGCTCTGTGTTGTTTTCCAACAATTTTGCTTTTTTTTTGCAGCAACTTATTTTTGTCACACACACAGAAGCAAACTCGATTTAAAAATAAATAAATTACACAGAATAGCGAACGTACAAGCACACGCACACAGAGAGAGCATACACGCATGTTCAACATTTCGGCAACATTCTTCTTACGCTGGCTGCCATCAAAAATATATTATGATTAATACAACGGCATTTTTATGGTATTTCATAATATACATAGTACATATGTATTGCAAATAACAAAAAAAAAAAATACTTAACGCACAGCAAGTGGCAATGTTAGCTGTGCGAAGGAGAGCACACAGCGGCATGCCAATTACTGCTACGCTTTTTAATTAGCAGACAGCTCCAAGCCTCCCGTCCTTCTTCCCTTCTCAACAAACTAAACTACAACTACACGTTTTATTTTCTGTGCAATTGTCTTGTTCTTGATGTTGACATTCCCATTGTTGTTGTTGTGGTTTTCGCGCTTCCTTCACACTTTTGCTTTTCTTGTTGCACTCACACATCTGAGATATACAAGAGCATGAGAGCACAACAATAAAGCACTGAGAGCGTGAGAGCGCCATCTATGCGAGAGATGCCGGACGAGGTTTTTGTTTTGCTATTCTGCTCACACACACAATTACACACACGCACACTAGACAACGCTGCTGCGCTGCTCATTCACAAAACGAGACGACGTCGGCGGCGGCGGTGGCGACAAAGACGAAACAGAAGATATGATAGATATGGAACAACAACAACAGTATCGCATAAATTTCTGCTGCGTAGTAATTTTTCGAGTATGTTTGTATGTATGTGTATGTGCGTATACACAGAACATGGACATGGAATGCTTTTACCTTTTTTGCATGCTTCTTAAACATTTTTCGTTTGGTTATGTTGCACTTTGCACACACACACACACAGAGAAAAGCCTGCAAATACACATGCACATCAATACTTATGTATGTACATACGTATATTTGATTTATTTGTATGTAGAACGAGGCCCACTTTTTGTGTATTTTTATTTTGGTATCGATTTCAAAATAAAACGACGCACTTTCCTAGCTGCAGCCCTAAATACACTTTTTTCTTAGCTTTGCGTTTCTTGAATTTTTTTTTTGCTTATTTTATTTGCGGGCTTTCTTTTTACGCCGCAACTTCACAACATTGCTGCTCACTTTGCGTATACAATTTTATTCATTTATTTACCGCTTGTGTATTTTATTTTGCACCTCACACGCACACACACACGGATATAGGCTTTCGGATGTACATTTGTATGTGTATTGAAATTTATGTACATGTGTCGGCACACGCACTTGTGATTTCTTGGAATTTACTCACTTTATGTATTTGCTTTATTATTTGCGCCTTTCGCTCGCTTTTCGATTTGCTCTCTATTATGATTCTAGATATTCTTAAACGATGTACGCATTTTTGTTGCACTATTTTGTAAAACGATATTTTTGTCGCAGCAACAAACAAACAAGCGTCCGCGAAACCGACCACGACGTCCGTACGATTCAAATGTCAGAATACGAATGAGCGGCAAAACAAAATTTATGAAATTCAGAGGCGCGAGAGTATGGGCCAAGGCAGAGCGCGCGAGATAGAGAGAGCGATTGCGTACGCTCTGAGCAAAAATATTAACAGAGCAGAAACTTCACTCTCTTAATCTCGCACAGAAACTCCACTCTCTCTATATATATTATTCGCAATTATTAAATCATATAAATTGTTTTTTAAAGATAATTTTGCCACTTTCCATGATTGAAACATAGAAATAACATTTATAAATATGATTAAACATTCATTTATGTTTTTGCACTACATAATAAGAAGCTATATATTCACATTTTAAGAAAACATTTATTTTCGCGCCCATTATTTAAATATATTTATTTTTTCAATTGAAAAGAGCGTGACAACGATCAGTTTTAACATATCAAGAGAGAGCTTTGCAATGTTTCGTTGAATAAATGTAATTCCAAGAAATATGCAAGATTATAATTATATAATGTTGATGCATAACAAGAAATTAAGTTTATAGTATTAAAAAATATTTGCAAGTTCTTACAATTTTAAAATTAATTAAAATTAAATTACATATGAAAACAGTGTGTACACGCCTTCAAAATACATACATATACAGTATTTTTATTTGATCATTTCTGGTAACACAAACAGTATTTTGTGGTTTTCCATATTCGGTCACGCTGTCATGAACACTTACGGTTTGTAGCTGAAAAATAACAATAAAATTTAATTAATTTGCTTACCACAAAAAGAATATATCTCACCCAACATAATAAAGGAGCGACAAAGAGTTTCATAGTTGTTTTACGTTCTTAAGTGCCGTTCAAATTTCGTTACGTTTGTGTTTGTATGCGCTTTTTTAAATATCCTTTTATACATCTCACCAACACATAACACACAAACACATGCGAATTGTGTACATTTTTTTGTGTAATTTATGATTTTGTGTTATGTACATTTTTGAAGCACACGAGAAATCACTACAAGCACTACAACAACAACAACAACAATAACAAGAAGCAAACAAGAAACAAACTGAAAAAACGCAAAATCAACGAAACCCTTTCCACCACAGCTAGAAAAATGGCCAAAATGTACGGAAAGGGTAAGAGTAAGTAAACCCAACAACAACAGCAACAAAAAAACAACAAAAATATATAACACATTTCTTGCATATCACATTTTATACTTTTATTATGTGGTTTGAACGTAGTCTACATGCACATGCTTTTAGTTAGTTAAGAAAAAAAATTATAACAATTGTAGTGACGAAATAACTTTAAAAGAATTTGTTTAATTTTGTTTTTGAAAATTCGAAATGTAATTTTCTTTCGCTTCTCTGTAGCGGCCATCGAATCGGAGGAACAACAAAAACGACGCTGGCAAATCGAACTCGAGTTTGTGCAGTGCTTGTCCAATCCCAACTATCTCAACTGTGAGTATTCATATGCCCTGTAGCCACTAAAAACCGGGTGTATTGATTTTGATATATATATATATATATATATATATATATATATATATATATATATAAGCCCATTTTTACTGTGTACTTTTATTATAAAGTTACAGAACATTTGTAAACGTCTTTAAATCGCTTTACAGTTCTCGCCCAGCGTGGTTATTTCAAGGATCCGTCGTTTATCAACTACTTGAAGTACCTGCAGTACTGGAAGGAGCCTGACTATGCCAAATATTTGATGTACCCGATGTGTCTATATTTTCTCGATCTGCTGCAGTACGAGCACTTTCGCCGCGAGATTGTCAACAATCAGTGCTGCAAGTTTATCGATGATCAGGCCATATTGCAGTGGCAGCATTATACGCGAAAGCGCATCAAGCTCATAAATTCGGTGCAGGAAAATGCAGCAGCAGCAGCGGCGGCAGCAGCAGCAGCAGTTAACTCTACGCAACAGCAGCAGCAGATGCAACAACAACAACAGTCACAGTCACAGCAACAACAACAAAGCAACGGTGGCAGCGGCGTTTTAGCGCCCAGCGAAGCGTCCACTGCCACCGGCATCGAAGCCGCCAATCCGCAGCAGCAGGCAACGCTTCAGAACGGCAGCAGCAACATTTCGGCCGCGACAGCAACACAGTTGCAACAGCAGCCGCTGGCGCCCAGGGAACCAGCGACCGCTCAGTCTCAGGTTTCGTCCGTCTCACAGCAGCAGCAGCAGCCACAACAACAGCAGCAGCAACAACAAATCAATGGACTGCCCGCCAGCGGTGCCATGAAATTAGAATTAAATTAGCACACAGCTATACGAATTCAAACGAGAAGAAAAACAATAAATTAGACTAAGAAAAGGATCACAAAAAATGGATAACTGTATAGAAAAGTAATTCCAGCTAAAGAAACAGCTCTTTCCTGGCTTTACTTGGTGGCAACACCTTGTCAGTATAGAAAAATCGATTTTATCTCACAATTTCCATAATAGGTTTGAGGTTGATCAGAAGAGAATAGAAAAGTAATGGTGTAATATTTCTTCCTTATTCTTATTGCTAGACTGATGGCATCTACATATATAGAAAATTATTTTGACTAAGGTCATCTAAATTTGAAAGAAACAACAAAAATTTATACGTTTTGTCTCAATATTTTAAATTAGTTTGAAGTTGATCAAATGAGATGCAAAAAAAAAATGTTCAATCGAAAAATTAATTATGGAAACAAATTTTTTGTTTTTTTCAAGATGTCCAAAAAAAACTTGATAGTTACGACGTTTACTAAGATATATTTAAAAGCTAAATCTGATCAACGACGGTCAACGGTATGCAGCTGATCTGAGATGATAATTTGTTGGTTATATTAACGAACTATTTGATTTCGACTTTTATATCTGAGGCAAATAGAACTTTGGCTAAGACAAAACTGTCTTCATGCATTAGCCTGTAATTTAGTTCCCTAAATAATCGGCTTATTTAGCTAACTTATTTATTGTTGGCTTAACAAGCTGGATTTGAGTTACTTTGCTCCTCTTCTTATACACAAAAAACTCTTGTTGGAATTTCACATTCCATGATTTTAGAATATACATGTTCAATTCATGTTGAGGCATAAAAATAGTTATTTCTTTCTTGTCGCTACCTTTATCATGTTGGTTTGTCTCGTTCAGTTTAACACAACTAATTAATTTCATGTAATTCTCAAAAACTAAGCAGGTTCAAGCGAGGAGTTGGCACAAAAGGGTCACTTCTACGGCGTTTATCTTCTGTGCAGCCAGAGTCTGGACCCGCGGTATCGTGGCAAGTGCTATGTGGGTTTTACGGTCAATCCGAAGCGACGGATCAAGCAGCACAATCGCGGCTGTGACTTTGGCGGCGCTCGCAAGACGAGCCGAAAGGGACCCTGGCAGATGGTAATGATTGTCCATGGATTTCCCAATAAAATAGTGGCGCTGCAGTTCGAATGGGCGTGGCAACAGCCGACGCTATCGACCCGCCTCAAGGTCTATCCCGAACTGAAGCGCAAACTGGCCAAAGAGACGCACTTCGACTACAATTTTCGCATCGTCAATCGTATGCTGGGCATTGGACCCTGGCATCGATTGCCGCTCACGATACGATGGCTGGAGACGGACTACGAGCGGGCGTTCGGTGTGCCGCTGCCGGCGCACATGCAGATCGTTAGCGGCAAGGTGGCCATAACTGCATCACAGCGACATTTAAATATGGATGTGCCTGTGGCTTTAGTGGACTATGCGCCAGAATGCCATCTGTGCATGCAGCGCATTGAACAACCGGAACGATCACGCTTGGGCTGCCTGAATGCCAGCTGCCGCCTGACCTGCCACATGCTGTGCCTAGCCAGCTATTTGCTGGGCGATCAGCCCGGCCACTATATACCCATTGGCGGCGAATGTCCGCTTTGCGAGACGCACCTCAGCTGGGCGGCGCTGTTGCAGCGCAAGAGATTTGACGAGCAGGTGCCGCCGGATGATGCCGATGAGCTGAGCGATGTGCCCGATGTGGACAGCGATGTGGATGAGCCGGAACGGCCTATAATTTGCGAACTAAGCGATTAAACAGGCAACATAAACATTAAATAACAATAATAATAATACAATAACTCTTTATAAAATATAAGAACGATTTTATGAACTCAGATTTCCTTGAGTGGCATCAATTCCGATTTAATGTGCGACAGAATGCGCTTGTAGTTGCGCAGCTGTGCCAACAATTGGCGCTTCTCTTGCAGATAGTATTCCCGGGACATTTGCACATGCTGTTCGCCCTTAAACTTGAATATGGACACCTCGTTGGCATCTATCAATTGTTCGTCCGACGACTCCGACTCGTACAGCTCCGGCGTGGGTGAACGGGAAAGGCAGCGTGCGCGTTTGCGTGAGGGCGGCACAATGCTGAGTTCAACTAAGAGAAAATATAATTTATATGATCTGATGAAATTTCAGTAATATGCCCGTACTTTTGTCGAACAGATCCGCTTCCGAGGGCTCCCTGGCTTGTGTCGTTGTCGCCTCGACCATAACGACTTTGTCAATGCTCAGATTATCGTCGTCCAGATTGATGTAGAAGCTTTGCTGTGTGGACGAACTGGTGGGCAATAGCTCCGTGAGATTGTCGTCCTGTGCACGGCTCCTGTTGATGCAAAATTTCTGCTGTGAACTTGATGAAGTGGGCGTCATCTCTTTTGGATTATCATCCTCGTGCATTTCATCGGTTTCATTTTGTTGCTCATACGGAAATGGCATTGCCTCGCCCAGTAAAATGCGACGATTCTTGCTTATCGAAAGGAATTTGGCATCAAAATGTTTGGAGCACATAAACAACTGTTTATTGGTAAGTTTGGGATGAACTTGGCCGAGCTTACGCCACTGTTCGGCGCGTTTGGGATCTTTGGGGAAGGTGAAGAGTGTCACATCCCTGTAAGCGCTGCTGTCATGGCGTTGGTAGAGATTATGGCAATCCTTGTAGACACAAATGCGAGTGCTCATTTTGTTGGTATTTTTACAATTCCGCGGCCAAAGAAATTGGATTAAATGAATTTGGCTAGCCGCTACGTTTCTTTTGCTTGTTTTTCTTATAGTTATTTATTTGTAATTTATTGAATCTTATATTATTTGGTTTGCTTTCTCATTTTTTTAGTTTTTTGACTATGTAAATAAACAACTTCGATGCTTGCTTGTTGAGCAACACTGGTTACTGTTTACTGTGTGTATAACAGTGACAAATATATTGAAGTGGCATACTACAAAGTGCCTGTTATGTTCGGCAAATTCAATAATTATACACAAATTACTAGCAACAACAATAACGTAAACGTAACAACGTAAAGCGGCTTATTAATTGTGCAATACATAAATTAACGCTTGAATTTAATATCCTTTTGTGCACTTTCGACAAGAATTTGTATTCAATGCACAGTGATGCTTTCGATAAACTATATGTTTGGGCGTATCAATTTCTTTAAATACAATTGTTTCATATAGGAATAGTTCAAACATTGTGTGATAAAGGTATATTTGCAAAAAACCTTTTATTTAAATTTTAATAACTCTACATTCTGTGTTGTTTGTGGTTTTCTAAAACATGCTACGCAATTTGTTCTTTGCTGGAATTTTTTCGCGCCAAAAACTATCGATAACACCGCTCTGTCAAGCGTGCTTGTTTGTGACAGTATTGACACAATCCTACATTTCTAGCATTCATGAAAAAATTGTTTCTTGCAAAAATTAAATCTTTTCAAATATTTGTGCAACATTTAACATAACTTTCAGATATATATTGTACCATTAACTTCGGTGACAAGGCCGAAGTGTATGGGAAAAAAAAATCCACCATTAAAAAAAAATTGCATTTTGGCAACCCGGCATTGCGTTTTCTATTGTTCTGTTCTTTTTTTAAAGCGGCTTCGTCGCGTTAAGATTGTGAAAATTGTGAGTTTGTGTTTTTGCATATCGTGTTTGAAGACCGTGTGGTAAACTGCAAATCGAAATGGCTGCAGATCAGGCACAATTCCAACAGCTCCTAAACTCGCTGCTGTCCATGGACAATGAAGTCCGCAAACAGGCCGAGGTGAGTCCCGTTTCCCCAGTTCCCCAAAAATGGCCAAATATTTTACAAGACAACTGCGCAATAATTTAATGCCAATACTGCTGCATACATAATAAATAATGCCAAAAAATTAGCTCTTTCACACAGATGGGAAAAGTTTTTGTACAATCAAATATATAGATGCCCTGAATCATCATTATCGTGCATTCTATTTCGAAGCGCACAAAACGTGTTTTTGCTCTCCTCTTTGGCTACGACATTCGCATGTGCGCGCGTGTGTGAGCGCGACGGCCGTCTCTGTATGTGTGTGTATAGTTCGCACACAGTGGAAAGCAAATTTGAACAATTCATATGGAGCCTTAGTATATAATGTGCACATATATATATACATATTTACTTTTTTTGCCTTAAAAATGATTTTACACGCATGCAAAACGGAAACAAAGCGCAGGTGCAAAAAAGAATAATTTTTGTATTATTGTTTATGATGACGCATGGTCTGAAATGCAATCTGCTTTATTTATATTTGTATTATATTGAACATTTGCCATCGGGCCCGCACGCATTACAGCTGTTGACCTTGGCGCCGCCCACGCCACGCGCCGCCTTGTACTGCAATGCTTTAACAGACAAACAAATACAAACATATTGAGTTCATGTAATTTGATTTTTCAAACGGGCACGAGCCTAAACACTGCGCAACATAAAATTCGACTTGTCATTTCTCAAAGGATTTCTAATGTAAAAAGTGCAATATACAATTTTCTTTGCTTTTATTTACATTGTTGCTAACATACAGAAAAATAATGATAATATTAATTTAGTATATTATCATTAGACAGAGAGTAAAAAAGAGAGAGGGAGAGTGATAGACTAAAATGGTTCACGACTGAGATGTGTCTCACTAGAGAATTAACGGAACTATGTTTTTTGCCTAACCTCTCGATCATTCAATTAACACTAAATATATATATATATATAAAATATTATATATTATTTTATTAAAAAACGTGAGAAAGTGAATTTTTTTTTTGGTTTATGGGTATATCACTCTTTTTATTCGGCCAATATTTAAATTTCTAAAATTTTTCAAAAATTATGATTTGCTATTATTTTATTATTTCTATAAAATGGAAATTTTATAAATTTAACTGCTTTATACACCTGCTGCATTTATAAAACTATAACAAAAAATTGAGCATGTCTGTTTTGCGTGACACGAATCGCAAGACGACGTGTTCGATTTCAGATATCAAATTGCTCGTCTTATATAGAAATTTGTGGAATATGAGTTCTAAAACAAATTAGAAAAATGAAATTCAATAATTTGATTTATAATTATGGATCAATAATAATAAAATGCAATAGTAATATATAAAGTTAGTTAAAAATAAATAAAAATAAAATATAAATGTGTCCATCCTTTTCTAAATAAAACTTAATTTTTTAAAATAGATGCGATATTAAAGAGTTAAAAAAAAATTTAACATAATTTTTGTAGCATCCTTGTGATTAGGTCTGACTTTCTAGCGATTATTTCAAATTATCACTATCCTTGTTTTTCTGTTCGCAGGATGCGTACAACAATCTCTCGCGCGAGCTGAAGGTAACACACCTCCTGGGCAACATTCACAATGGCCAACAATCGGAGGAGGCGCGCCAAATGGCCGCAGTCTTGCTGCGTCGCCTCTTCACATCCGAGTTTATGGAGTTCTACAAAGAGGTAAATTATTATGGTATATGCCATTGTTTAGCCCAGATCAGTTTTGTTAAATTATTACCGTTAATTGCATGTAGCTGCCCGTGGACTCGCAGAATCAGCTGCTACAGCAGATTCTGATGGCCGTTCAACAGGATGTGACACCGCAATTGCGCCGTAAGATTTGCGAGGTCGTTGCCGAGGTGGCACGCAATCTAATCGACGAGGATGGCAACAATCAGTGGCCGGACATTCTCCAGTTTCTGTTCCAATGCGCCAATTCACCGACGCCCCAGCTGCAGGAATCGGCGCTGCGCATCTTCAGCAGCGTACCATCGATCTTTGGCAATCAGGAGACACAGTACATCGATCTGATCAAACAGATGCTGGCCAAGAGCATGGAGAATGCCGGCGATGCCGAAATCCGTATACAGGCAGTGCGTGCAATTGGCGCCTTCATACTCTACCACGACAAGGAGAAGGAGGTGACCATATATAAGCATTTTGCGGATCTGTTGCCGCGCATGATTGCCATTACGGGCGAAACGATTGAGGGCCAGGACGATCAGAGTTTGCTCAAGCTGCTCATCGACATGACCGAGAACTGCCCGAAGTATTTGCGGCCCCAGTTGGAGTACATATTCGAGATGTGTATGAAGGTGTTCAGCGCATCGGACTTTGAGGATAGCTGGCGTCATCTGGTGCTCGAGGTGATGGTTTCCCTGGCTGAGAATGCACCCGCCATGGTCCGCAAGCGTGCCGAGAAATATGTGGTTGCACTCATTCCCCTGGTGCTGCAAATGATGACCGATCTGGATGAAGACGAGGACTGGGCCACCGCCGATGTCATCAATGAGGATGATCATAGCGATAATAATGTCATCGCCGAGTCCTCGCTGGATCGTTTGGCCTGCGGCCTCGGCGGCAAAATGGTGCTGCCGCATGTGATGAGCGCGCTGCCCGGCATGCTGAGCAACACGGACTGGAAGCATCGCTTTGCCGCTCTGATGGCCATCTCGGCGATTGGCGAGGGCTGTCACAAGCAAATGGAGGCCATACTCGATCAGGTCATGGCCGGTGTCCTCAACTACTTGCGTGATCCCAATCCGCGCGTGCGTTACGCCGCCTGCAATGCCATTGGGCAAATGTCCACCGATTTTGCGCCGACGTTCGAAAAGAAGTTCCATGAGCAGGTGGGTTTTAGTGTCAATCGGATCAGTCTAGATCTTGAATATGTTTGAAATTTTGATATAGGTGGTGCCTGGCCTGCTGTTGCTGCTGGATGATGAACAAAATCCGCGTGTACAGGCGCACGCCGGCGCCGCTTTGGTCAATTTTAGCGAGGATTGCCCCAAAAATATCTTGACACGCTATCTGGACGCAATCATGGGCAAACTGGAGTCCATCCTAAATTCCAAATTCAAGGAGCTCGTTGAGAAGGGCAACAAACTGGTTCTTGAACAGGTGGTCACCACCATTGCCTCCGTGGCGGATACGTGCGAGCATGAGTTTGTCGCCTACTACGATCGCCTGATGCCCTGCCTTAAGTTCATCATACAGAATGCCAACTCGGAGGATCTGCGCATGCTGCGCGGCAAGACAATTGAGTGCGTTAGCCTTATTGGCCTGGCGGTGGGTCGCGAGAAGTTCATCGCAGATGCCGGCGAGGTAATGGACATGCTGCTGAAGACCCACACCGAGGGCGATCTGCCCGACGATGATCCGCAGACATCGTATCTGATAACGGCCTGGGCGCGCATGTGCAAGATTTTGGGCAAACAGTTCGAACAGTATTTGCCGCTGGTGATGGGACCCGTGATGCGCACCGCTGCCATGAAGCCCGAGGTGGCGCTGCTGGACAACGACGAGGTCGAGGACATTGAGGGCGATGTGGAATGGTCGTTCATAACCCTCGGCGAACAGCAGAACTTTGCCATACGCACCGCCGGCATGGAGGACAAGGCGTCTGCCTGCGAGATGCTCGTCTGCTATGCACGCGAACTGAAGGAGGGCTTCGCCGAATACGCCGAGGAGGTGGTCCGTCTAATGTTGCCGCTGCTCAAGTTTTACTTCCACGATGGTGTCCGTTCGGCTGCCGCCGAATCGTTGCCATATTTGCTTGATTGCGCCAAGATCAAGGGCCCCACCTATTTGGAGGGCATGTGGCTCTACATTTGCCCCGAACTGATCAAGGTGATCAACACCGAACCTGAGCTGGATGTGCGATCCGAGCTGCTCAATTCGCTGGCAAAATGCATTGAAAACCTCGGCCCCAATTGCCTCAACGAGGAGGCCATGAAGCAGGTGCTCGAGATTATCAATAAATATGTGCTCGAGCATTTCGAGCGTGCCGACAAACGTTTGGCCGCTCGCACCGAGGAGGATTACGATGATGGCGTCGAGGAGGAGCTGGCGGAACAGGATGATACCGATATCTACATACTATCCAAGGTGGTCGACATCATACACGCTCTCTTCCTAACCAACAAGGCGCAATTTTTGCCCGCCTTCGAACAGGTGGCTCCGCACTTCATCAAGCTGCTCGACCCGAATCGTCCCTTCGCCGATCGCCAGTGGGGCGTCTGTGTGTTCGATGATCTAATCGGTAAGCTATTCAAATATGAATGCATTATAGAGATTCATTTTCTTGTAGTTTTATACACGTTCATTTAGTGAAAATAGTTTATTGGGTTTTGCAATGTCCGCCATGCTGTCCGTCTAGCTAGAGTTACCAAATTTCGAAGGTAGATAACTGGTCACCTCCTTTAAAGATTGGTACCCAATTTTCGCCCACGCAATTTTGGCATGTGAAGTTCTCGGATCTATAGCTCCATAACTTTGTCAAAACTAATCCGATTTTCATGTTTGATGGCATTTTGGCCATGTTTTGTCATCTAGATTAGTTCTGCATTTAAAATATATGCATTTTTTTAAATATTTTTTTTTCAATGTTTTTTGTGAAAATGTCATGTACCCCCCCCTTATTCATTTTCAAAAAATTGTTTTTCAAAATTTAGAATTGCGAATTTTTGTTTTTAATCGATTGTGTTAGTCTTAATCAGTATAAAAATCAACATTGAACCCGATTCTGAGCGGGTAAAATTTGTTGTCAAAAATTATGCAAAAATTGGCAAAAATTTTGACAGGTAAAGCTCTCGGATTCATAGCTCCCAACTTTCAAACTTGCAAAACTTTGCCTAAACTTAACCGATTTTCATGTTTGATGGCAT
>SCDS01001565.1:0-10616 GCA_004149465.1 Drosophila nigromelanica
TGCCCAAGTGTGGCGCCTCGCCGTCCAGCACATAGTTCGGCAGATTCGAGGTGGGCGAGTAGATCAAGGCAGCGAGCGTTGGTTGCAACGTGGAGCTGACATTGGCTGCCGCTGCCGCCGCCTGGGCTGATGTGGTGGGTGGAGAGGTGTACAGAATTTGGTTGAAATGGTGCTCGCTGAGTGGCGACGGCTGCTGCAATTTGTCAGCTGTGCAGGGCAGCGGCGAAATGTCATCGGCAGCATTCTCCTGGTTACAGGCGGGCAGCGAACACTCCTCCTCTCCGATGGCGGGCAACTGCAGCTGCTGACTGGTGCAAGTGGGCCCAAACAGACGGCGACCTCGGGACTCCAGTGGCTTTGTTCGCTTCTGCTGCGGCTGATCCGTGTTTGTATCGCTGCTCGTCGCGCCCAGCATCTCCAGAAAGGAGCGCTTTATGGTCGTCTTTTCCACGGAGTTTGGCGTGCGTTCATTCTGATCCATAAGCCGTTTCAGTGAACGCGGCGTCGACTCCAGATCTCGTAGATTGTACTTGTGTGACTGTGCGACGGCCTTCGGCTGTCTGTCGAACTGACGCACATAGCTGGCCTGGCCACGATACTGCTCCGCCACCTCGGCGGCTGTTAATGTTTCCGGTACGGGTCCAATGCGCCAGATCTTGTGCCGTGCATCGTCACTACAGGTGACAATCGGTCGATCGTGTGTGGCGCCCCAAGCCACGCAGGTCACCTCCACCGTGTGACCGGAGAGCGCAACCAGCGGCTCAGCCGCATGCTCCAGATTCCAGATATAGGCGCGCTCATCGCTGCTCCCACTCAGCAGGTACTTGCCGTCCGGACTGAGGCAGCTCTTAATGTAGAAGGTAGAGTTGAGCAGGTGACCAAATTGTAGCAGTAAATGGTGTTATCCATGCAATTGGCGTATAGCCGAGTGCCCGCCGCATCCACAATGAGATTGGTGAAGCCTTTGAATGTCGAATGCCCGGCATACGGCAGGCTGTGACGGGGCAGCGGCTCCTTTTTGTAGGCGGTATAGTTGCGGCGCAGATCCCACACCTTGATGACGCCATCGCCGGCGCCACACGAGATCAGAGTATCGTTGTCCTGGAAGGCCAGGCCCGTAATACTGCTGGAGGTGTTGCTGCTGCTGGCCACCTTGGGCGTCCGTGTGCGGTGCTTGCGCTGCGATTGCGGCGTGCCCGGACCGCCGGTGTGACCACTGTAAATACAGTTGTCCACGCGCGAGGTCAGGTCCATGTTGAGGTTGGCGCGAATGTCCCAAATGAGTATGGCACCATCGCGACCGCCCGTCGCAAACACGGCCGGATCGGAGCGTTTGAATGCGGCAGTTTTCACTGAACGCGTCAGCATTGAAATGACATTGTGGCGCACTCAATGACTGCTCCTCCGGCTCCCGGTTGCGCACTGTGGTATCCTGCAACGCAATCTTGCCATCCTCGTTGGCTATCGCCAGGATGTGCCTGTAGCCATCGCAGTTGGCAAATTTCGCCGAGAAGATGGGCGGCTCTGGATTGAAGTCCGGACTGTAACTGGCCGGTGCGATGCCACGCCAGCTATCCTGCCTGGAGACGCACAGGCGCCGCAGCGCAAAATCATACGTGAGTTCATTGGCTGCGGCAGGAAAGGGGAAACGAGCGAGAAAGCGAGAAAGAGAGAGAGAGAGAGAGAGAGAGAGAGTATAAATTAGTGCCAAATGGTTGCATTGTTTACGTTCTAGTTTCTCTTGCGCTCATTTCGCAAACGCAGCAAATTTCAGATATTTCGCATTTAATGTCGTTGTACCCTGGTGCTGCGCTACTTCCCAGCCTAATCACATAAAAACACTTCTTGATGCAATGTGCAACAATATTCACCGACCATTTTGGCGCTCGAATTGCCCGCGAAAGGAACGGGAGCGCGCTCTTCTGCATTTCGAGCGCCAAATTGCACAAATCGCCCGCGCAACGAGCTCTACTTACCCAGTGCGTGTTCTCTGCTACGCAATTTCCTGTATATGTTCATTATACCTACGGCAGGCAGTGAATCCTTATTTTCAGACGCGATTTTAACTAATTTATTTGGTATAAAAGCTATTTTTGTTAACTATACGCGCAGTTAGCACATATTTCACCTGGCGACGCAGTCCCTATTCGTTGAGTGACAACACTGTTTATGTTATTCTTTTGGCATCACAAGTTAGCAGTTTACTGCACTGTTATTAACAGCTAATGCTAATGCTGTCCGTTACTTTTTTTTGTCGTAGCATTAAATCGTAAACAGTTTAGTTATAATACGAAATGATGGATTTAACTGTTCAATAACTAAATTATGGTATAATTAAAATAACCACAAATTTTTAACAATATATACTTAAAACTAATTTTAATATCGAATTTTAAATCTGTTAAAGAACTGTTAAACGATTATTGATAAGAAACGCAGCTGTTTTTAACATCATCCAAGTATTATTTGTAATTTTAAAGCCCGTAGGTAAAAAAGGTGCAAATTAATTGGAGTTTTTGCTAAATCGATGAAATCTTGCACAATTTTTCCGGCAGCGGAAAGTAGTTATATTTCCATATAAGTAAGAAAAACAGCTTGTCGGTCTAACAGTGCCAAAATGAGTAGAATATCGATAAGTTATAGAGATAAGTATCTTTATTCGATAGATAGATGCTGTCAACCAATTCAAAAACTTTCAGTTAGTTATTATTACTTAAAGTATATATATAGATGACATATTTTAGCCCAGGTACGACAACCATTCCCACAAGCGAAAGAACACAGTTAATAGCTGTTAACGCTCACAGCGGTAAATTTTAGTGCCTGGTTGATAGTCTGTATAATGTTATCCTGTTTTTGTTTTTTTTTTTTTTTGCATTTCTGTTATTATTAAATTTTTATTCTAAGCGTTGCCTTTTAATAAACACATCCAGTAAATGAGAAATTGGAATATCTGTGGAGGGCTGCGCTTGCTGGGGCACCACATTGTTGCGATGCTGCGGAAATGTTGGCATCATGCGCGGATCGCAAGCTGAAAACATAAATTTATTACAATAAGAAACAATACAACAACTATATGACTTACGCTGCGGTGGCTCGGTAAAATATTTACTGGTCAAACATTCGTCTGCGGTGGCTCGAGTGCTGGGATTGTAGATAAATAGAATATTGAGTAGGCTTCTGCCTGCCTGGCCGAGCATGTGGAACTTGGTTTTAAGATTATTGTACGGCTGCTGGCTGAGTGTAAAGTTTTGTACAGCTGGCAACTCGAGGAAACCAGGCCAAATTGATTCGGAGGGCGCGCCAAGCAGATCAATAATCATGTCGAGCTGCGCAATCTCAGAGTTTCCCGGTAGCAGCGGTTTGCCCAGCAACAGCTCGCCCAAAATACAGCCAAATGCCCACATATCCACAGCTGTGGTGTGTGTTCTGGCGCCAAGTAATAGTTCCGGCGCACGATACCACAGCGTAACCATTTGTGGCGTCATGGGTTTCGGCGGATTGCCGTACAATCGTGCCAGACCAAAATCAGCTGAAACAATTAGAAACGCTCAGCCAGGTGCGGGCTAATGGGTGGAGTGTAGAGCAACTACTTGCCCACTTTAATGCAGCCCTTGTCCGTCATCAGCAGATTGGCGACCTTCAGATCGCGATGGATTATATAGCGGGCATGCATGTACTTTAAAGCGCGTAGCACCTGCAGCGTTATGCACTTGACCTCCGATTCGGTAAACGGTTGGGACATGTTGTCCAGCACCGATGCCAGATCCTGCTCACAAAAGTCCATAACTAGAAATATGCTGTGTGGGATACAGATAATGTCTGTATGAGAATATACATAGTTATTATACCTAGGCCTACCTATCCAGGCTCTTGCCCACCACAACTTCTCGCAGGCGCACAATATTCTCGTGCTGGCAACGCTTCAGTATCATTATTTCACGCAGTCCACTGACGGGTAAGCCATCCTTTTCCTTATCCATGCGCACCCTTTTTAGAGCAACGATTTCGCCGCTGCGCGTGTCACGTGCACGATCTATATTAATAAGGAATATCAGTTAGTTTGATAAGGATTCGCTTTATGTTTTCAAGAGATTTGCACTCACAAACAATACCATAGCTGCCCTCGCCCACGCGGTTCAACTTCTCAAATTCGGATACGGGCCGACAGCGTCCATACTGCAAGACATATAATTATTTATATATATATGATATATATATAGGTATAATAGCTCATTAACGACGGTATGCCAGTCGGCATACCACATTTGTTCCGGTATAGGCATGGGTGTGCCGCTGTTCTTCAGCGATATCAGCAAACCCTTGTGCGTGATGGGAGCGTGAGGATCCGGCGCAGGATTCGTTTCTAACTCATTTGATTTTGTGCCACTGGACATGTTTATTTATAGTATAACAAGAATGGTCGCACAACATGAAAACACAAACAGTGCAAGCATCGATACGTTGCGATACCTTCAAGAATGCGCAGGGCTGCATTGCAAATATCATCAAAGAGCGCGCTAGCTGTTGACAATTTGAAATTCGAAAATTATAGTTGATAGGTTATACAAAATTGATATGTTAAATTTGTAAAAATCTGCATATATGTATTTCATAATAGTAACTAATATATTGGCAATTTGAATAGGGTGCGTAAAAATAAAAGTGACTAGAAAATATAGCACGATTTATGAAAGTGAAATTGCGCCAGTTTAAAGAAATTTCGTTAGCATTTCATTTCTCAAATGCATGCTCTAGACATTAAAAAAAAAAACAAAAAAATAACGTAGCCTGACGCAGCCAGCTTGTCATCTACCATGGCTACGTATGTTTTAAAATTTTTGCATAAAGCCGAAGAGACTCTACTATTAATTATCACATTGAGCTTGGGATGGCCAACAACAAATTGTTAAGATTTTGGTATAAATATTGCCACCGGCGCTGAGTGCATCATCAGTTCTGCAGCAGCTGTGCAAGTGCCTATAGTGATTTTCCATATAAACACACTCCTAAAGAATAGAAATGAATAAAACTACAATTTTTTATGCGGCCGTGCTGCTTGTGATTTACTTCACATTAGTGTTCGGCGAGGAAAACCTAGAAAATGCCGAAAATCAAATAATGAATACGAACTCGAATATGGATACGGATACGGATAGTTTACTCAATTCCGGCCGAGATCTTGTGGTGTTCGAAGGACGCACGCGTCGTCTTCGCCATCGATTCTGGAGTAAGTTTCCCAGTTGACCATTAGCTAAGCAAATAGAATTTGCCTACGTAATAGCTTGGCCATAATAATTAGCACATTTCAATTATAATTTGAAATCGGTCAACAAGCGTCACTTCCATTCTAAACTGTTTCAGTTTCAATTGGGCACCTGCTAATCAGCTCTGGGAGACTTTCTTTCGAAAGTTTCCCAACAGCTCTTTCAATTGGATCATCACGATCTGCGCGTTCCGTTCATAACAATTCATTAACACTTTTCACTTTCAATCTGAGCACATTGTAACTTGTCGTAGATCACGTACAAGTTATCCCACCCAATCCAAAAAAAACTTAACGTTCGTTCTGCTGCACGCATCCAGTGAAAGTGTTTCATCTGTTATCTAATCGATTTTGCTGCTAATTCCAGTTCGTCATCTGTGGCCACTGGCCATCGCCTATTGGATCAAGGTAAAAGTGGTAATCGTGTCCTTTTTTGTCGGCAGCGCTATTTACCTGGGCCTGCGCTACTTCTGGCCCCATTCCAGATGCAACCAGGAAATCATTCTGGATCATCCGTAAGAGATGGAGAACATTCTCTTCTATTTGCAATTTAAATCTATCATATTCTTACTACCACTTAGTCCATCATCGTTTGGCCATGATCACATTCCCTACTCCCTGGAACACCACTCGGAGCATGAGCATTATGATGCGCCCAGCTACGATTCTAGTCCCTCCTTTGATCCCTACTCCGGCTACTCTGGCTACTCGTCCAGTTCGGATATTGTATCCGATATTCATAGCGATTCATCCATGGGTCCCAGCGGACCCACTGGCCCCACCGGTTCCTCGGATACGCGGCGTCGTGGCAGACGCAGCGTTGACAGCGCTGAGGTTGAGGATGCTGCTGATGTTGAGGAAGAGCAGGTGGAGATTGTCGATGAAGAGATTTCGGAGAGCATTGCCCGCCAGCAGCCAGCCGAGGAGCAGTAAGCAACCTTTTAATACCATATGATGTGTCTTTCATTTGTTTGGATTTTCATAGAATTGCCGAGTTTATGTTTGCCTTTTTGGGCCTGGACTCCAAGGCCTGTCGTCGTCGTTTTGTCTGCGAGATGGAGTTCCGCTCCAAGCTGAATCCACTGACGAGCATGGCCTTCCGCATTGTGGGTCGCGGCTTCTTCGAGCAGTACACTAACTCACGCAATCCACATTCGAGAGCCAACAATTTCTTTGAATGCGCCGCTGTAAATCCCGAGTGTGTTTTTGTGGAGAATACAGAGCCAGAGATTGCGCCGGCTGAACAGGAAGACGCTGTGACCGAGGCAGCTGACAATGCTGAGCAGTAGAACACGGAGGAGTCACATAACGAAGTCAATTTACAGGCAGAGCGACACAATGCTCAGCTGAGGAAGCGTCGGGGCGATCGCATGCTCAGCTCGATTGCCGAGCATATTTTGATGCAGTAGATCGGAGCGGAGCGGAGTCTATTTATGTATTTATTTAATTTTTTTTTATCTATAAGAGTGATGAATGAATCTACAGAAAACACACAAAATAAACCTGAGGCAAGTAACAAAATTACGATTATTTGTTCCAAAATGGGTTATCTTTTTTGGCGGAAAATGCATTCAAACATTTGCTAAACTTGAACTGAAGAAGAAAATCTCATAAGAAAAAAAAAACGAAAAGAAAAATTAAAACAAAACCAAATACCGATTGTAGACTTAGCTTCGACTAAATCTTTTTGACCTTTTTCTTTTTGACCGCATTTATCTGATCAGCCATTTGCTCGATCTCCCGCTGATTGATGGGCTCGTTCTTTCGCACGCTCGTCTTGCCCTTTTGCCGCTGGCCCAGGTCCGCGACGAGTTCGCTCAGCTTGGACCACACAAAGCTGAGGAAATTAACAGCCAGATCCTGTTTAAAGAAGGCGATAGCCACTAGTGCAATAAGCACCAGTGCAGATATGGAATTCTGATTGAGATCCGCTTCTGTTGCGCGCACCTCAGCGTTGAACTCCAGCTTCACGTAGACGGAACTCCTGTTGGCCACAAAGCTGAACGAGGGCACTTTGTAGGCGTAGATCTTGTCCGACAGCGTGGACTGAAGCTCTACCACATAACTCTTGCCATCGCGTGGTATGCGCGGGAAATACACCATAATTCCGGGATTGACGCTCGACTTCGGATTTAATGGCGAGGCAACGCGCTGCGAGAATACGGGCGAGTCAGAGGCGCCCTGGCGGTACATCACAATGCGCAGTGTCTTGTAGAAGTTGTTGTGGGAGGCCACGATGCGTGCGCGACATCGCGATGTCTACAATCTTGATGGGATTTACGGCAATCAGATTGATGTTTTGGACATATTCGTTGCCCACGGTAACCGTATGCATTTCGGGTATGGAACGATGCACTCTCTCCTCGTCGGTCACCACGCGGACGGAGTAGGTGCAACCGGGCTGCAGGCCACGTATGCGATACTGTCCATTACTCTCGCTGGTCGCCTCCTCCAGCTGATGCTGGCAGCTCTCCGTGGCGCTGGCCTGCACATTAACCTCCGCAAACGGGTCACCATTGAGGGATGTAATCGTGCCAAAGATGGAATAGGCAAAGCGCTTGCCACTGTCAAGTAGACAATTCTTAATTATACAAAAGTTTTGCTGAAAGCTATCGTTGGCACTCACGTTAGGGTCACCTGCACGGTTTCGCCATCCTTGATGTCGATCATTTTGGAGTTAGGCTCGAACTTGTACTCCTTCATCATGGGTCGCAAGAAATACTGCGATGGGGAAAGCGAATGGAAATTTATGGCACCATTGTCGCCAGTGACCAGATTCTTGTGATAGCTTTCACCACTGCTAAGCGAGAGCAGAACGCCGCTGAGTGGCTGGCCGACATCGTCCTGTACGATGACCTCAATCTCGCAGAGCTTGTGTGCACTGAATGAGTTCGACTGGCGATTGTACGCGCTGAACACATACGACTCCTTCTCAGCGGTGAGCTCAAATTGCAACGTCTCATCGATGGGGCCAAATTTAAACTCGCCCGTGATCGTGGTGAGGGTCTCGATGGCTTCGCGCTCGGGTTGCTCGGGAAAACTGAGCGTTATCTTGGCATCCTTAATGGCGGGTACCACTTTGCCGCGCAAAATGAGACCACTTGTGGCCACGAAATTGAAAGCAATATCCACGCAATCACTGCCGCCCACAACTTGCTGATGTTGCGGCTCAAAGAGCAGCACATCGCTCAGCGGCTTGATGTTAAGGACTTCGTCGGGCTTTAGATAGGTTTCATAGCGATATGCGTATTTGCCATCCACCTTGTGCGTCTCAGCTGTTGGTGTAATTATTTGTTTGCCCAGCGTTTCCGATTCGACAGCGAGTTTGAGGGAATCTGCATTGGGCTCCGTGGACAAGACACGCACGCCCGTCTTGTGTGCAACGGCATTCACGATCAACGTCTGCAGCTGATCCGGTTCGGGTGTGATGAATTTACTGGGCAGCGAATTGTCGTAAATGTGGCAACCCTCCAGCTTGAAGTCATAGCTGCCGTATTTGGAAACGCAGAAAGTATTAACGCCTGAGAGGATCTTCAGTGTCTCAGTGGGCGCCTTGGGCTCAGAAGGTCCAGTGTAGTGCACGTACCGCATCTAAAAATGGAAAATATTTGTATTTCGATTTTATATGGCTGTAAATTTGAAACATCTCATATGAAGGCATATAATATAGTATATCACGTGTTGTAATTGTAATTATAATTAAAGTGTATGTCAAGATATCTTGCAATACATCAACTTTTTTCCTACAAAACCTACAACCTACCAGTGCGCGATGACTGGAAATGATGGAGACTTCGTAGCCCTTGTGTATGAAAGGCGGCGCATTCTCTTCCGCAGCGGCAACGTTTAGGAAGACGCGTGTGAACTCGTAACACAGATTGCCCTGTGGAATGGTGATCTCATAGGGGCCCGGCAGCACATCCTTGAACGCATACTTTCCGCCTGAAAAAAAGATCATGTTGAATATCGAATGCCACTGTAACCTTCATTTTACACTCACGGTGTGCTCTGGCCTTCCATTTGTTGTCCGTTTTCTGTCCGGTGGCATCCAGGCCCTGCAGCGTTATCTCCGCTGATGTGCAGGTGTCAGTAGCATCCGGAAGGCACTGCAGCTCGCCACGTAGGACGGCGCGCAGTTGCGAGAAGGTGATGCCGTTTACAGGCGCATCTAGCACCTCGGACTGCTGCTGCACGGGGAAGAATTGCACGCCACTCGCTTTGTCCGCGTCCGTGGTGAGCACCTCGATGATATATTTGCTAGCCGGCAGATAGGTGCACCAAACGCCGGTCTCTGCTTTTGTGGCGGCTGTGCTGTGAAAGGTAGAGCCGGTTTTGGTGATGCCCACCACATAGGATTTCGGAGAGACAACTTTGCCGCACACCTCATAGGCAGCAGGCACAATGGTGGGCAGTGTAGGAGTGGAAATCTGCGTCTTCACCTGCAGCGGCTCGAATCGCAGTTGCGGAAACTCGACCTCAATGTTGTAGCTGCCGGCTTTGATGTTCTCTAGCGTGTAGCTACCCGTGGCATCGGTTTCGGCGACTTTTTCATTGTTCAGCTTTACTATGGCGGATTTGAGCGGTGCGCCTCCCACGGAGCTCAGCACCTTACCCGAAACAGTAAAGCCACTGATCTTGAACTCCTCCTTGAGCTGCACAGTGTCCTTGCCCACCTCGACTTCCACAAACTTAGGCGTCAGATGCAACTTGAGGTTCTCATTTTCGTTGACAGCCTGCAGCAAATATTTGCCAGTGGGCACGTTCCGGAAGCTGTATTCGCCCTTTTCCACCAGCACATAGCACGCGGCGCAGCTCTCGTAATCGTTGTTCAGCTTATTTGTGGGCGCCTTGGAGTTTTTTTCGCACTTGGGCAGAAGAGTTTGCTGTTGGAAAAGAATATATTGAAGGTATAATAAATGTTTGCCGAGATTTATGAGGATTGCATCAGCTACTTACGCCGTTCTTCTTGTACAGCACCACAGCAATGTTGCCTGGCAGCTGTGCACTGGCATCAAAGCGTCCATTGATATCAAAACCGGAGACGACCAAGGAGTTCTCCGGCAGTTCCGTATTGCCGCTAACCACGACCACATTGTGCTCCGCCTTGGCAAAGTGCCACCTGGCATGAGAGGCGCGCACTACATATTTGCCGGGTATGATTGGTGTGAAGAAAAAAATGCCATTGATATCCGTTTTGGTGCGTCGAATCTCGCCCTGATCCGACTTCAGTTCAACGTCAACGTCCCGTGCACCGCTGCCCGTGGCCAGGACCACCTTGCCCGTAATGCCAAAGCCCTTGAACACGAAATTTACGTCTTTGCCCTGACTACACACATCATTCTTTCCATCG
>SCDS01001566.1:0-20779 GCA_004149465.1 Drosophila nigromelanica
GTCAAAAATCATGCAAAAATTGGCAAAAATTTTGACAAGTAAAGCTCTCGGATCCATGGCTCCCATATTTCAAACTTTCATAACTTTGTCAAAACTGAACCGATTTTTAGGTTTGATGGCATTTTGGTCATAATTTTTCATTTAGATCGATTTAACATTTAAAATATATATATATATATATATATATATATATATATATATATATATATATTTCTTGACTGTATGTTTTTTACACTATGAACGAGTATTGTGCTGTCGGTTACACCCGACTGCAACGTTTTTATTTGTTTTTTTTGTGTTTTGGCCAGCCAAAGCAAAAACAATGCAAAATTGCAACAAATCGCTTTGTTAGCTGCGTTTTGTTTTTGTTGTTGTTTTTTTTGTTTTGTTTTTTTGGCATTCCGTTTAACGCCAATTAAGAGTTATGCAATCGGGTTTGTAACTCGCTTGAATATTTGCCAAAAATTTAACAGCAATTTTTGTTTTGGGCTTGTTCATCGATAAAGCAAAGGAGAATTATGAAAATGTTGAACACAGTCAAAGTAGACTATTGTTTTCAATCTCAGATTCGTTAAAATTAATATTCCACTGATATTGAATATATATGAGTTAGTATCCCACTGGCAATGAAGATTTTTGAAACTAAAATTATTATGTGTATTAAATTATTTAAAAAATAAGTCAATAATATTTTAACATTCATAAATAATGTAAAGATATTCGATCTAGAAAAATTGATAAGAAATAAATAATTAAGGTATAAATATGAAATGAAATGAATAACTGTCACAAAAATACTTTTTAACTTGCTTAAACTATAAAATACAAAAATTTCAAGAATGCCGCTTTTTGAAAAAAATTGATAAGTTTCATTTTCATTAAACTATCTTATAATGTTCAGCTTTTATCATGCTGCTTGAGTAGCTAGAATTAATTGGCTCCTTGCTGCGTTACTTGGAACTAAGATCACTTCTTTGGCCAAAGCCTTCTTCAATTGGATGCGCTAGTCAGCTTTTCTTGGTGCCAGCTTATCGCTGCTCTTCAATCTCGTCATCAGCCTCATCCATTTATTTAAATTGTTGCATATCGGAGGCATTCGATCGCCAACGCCAATCCCCAGGCTTAAACTGTAAACTCCGTAGCACACCCATTACATCAACAACGCGACAAGCGAATCAAATTACAACAACAATGCGCATGTAAATCAACACATGATAACATTGATGCTGGCAAAGCCAATCGAATCACATGTCGCTGTTCCCAATCCAAATCCCAATCCGAGCTGCAATCCCCACCCGATTCTAGATTTAGCTTCAGCTTCAGCTTAAATCTGAAACGCGTGCGCTGAGCTAGTCGCCCGACTTAATTACTGATTACAATTTATAGATAGGCGTAGAGCGAGTGATGCTCTAACCAAAACCCAACCCAATCGGGTCCAATTGAAGTCAACTTCAAGCCCAACTCTTGCCAGTTAATTAAGACATTAAATTGTGCCCTGTTGCCAGCAATTTGGCATCTGCAATCAGAAAGCGTCAAAAGCGGTTACCAAATCGCTCACATCCGCCTCCAGACCGAGGCAGAGACAGAGTCTTATCAGCGCCCACGTGTCGGCGTTTATTGTTGGCGACTTTCCGGCCATTAGCGTTACCCGGACGGAGGCACTGCAAGTACTTGGACTGGGATTGGAGTTGGTGCGGCAATTACATTGCCGTTGCCGGGCTCGAAAATTCAAACTTCCTATCGATTTGTCGCTGCCTCTGTCTCATATACAACTCTGACAGCGACACCTCTTCAAGACCTTCGTGGCCCATGTCCATTTGAAGTTTCTCCCTCCAGCCATTGGACGGAAGTACCGCTGTCACTTTCATTCTGGCCAAAAAGAGCTGCTTTCCTAATTATGAGCAACGCCATATTTGCCGGGTTCATAAAGTAATTGTTTGTCCCGTGCTGCGATTGCCCAAAATGTTGTTGAAATGTAAACAAAATTATGAATTCCCAACGCTGCTTACAAAAAATATTTTAATTATCTCCAATTGCGTTGGGCTGGCTCGGATTTCGTGACTTCTAGCAGGCATCGCTTCTTTATTGTGATTTATTAAAGTTCTTGGCAAAGTCACATTTTAATATATAGTACAGTTAAATATGACAACCAACTACTTGCAGGCAATTATAATTAAATTGAATTCTGGAGTAGTAGATGCAAGGTAAATATTTTTTTCGAAACTAAAAGACCTAATATTTACAAACATACTTTATGCTATGCGGTTATGTGGTATTTTATATTTCAAAACAATATATATTATATATACAAATTTTCATTTATTTATATATTTCTCATACCTACATTATCACAATTACTCACGCCTCGAAAGGCTTTTCTTTCAAGTAGTTTTGAACTCTGGCCATAAAAAACTCAGTGAGAATTATCATCACAAAACGAACTTAACGAAGTGATCACATAAAAACCAAAATGTATATAGTAGCAGCAAATAGTATGTGTTCCAGTTTCGTTGTACATACATATGTGACTACTGTTTGGATAATTTGAAAATGAGTTCAGCTCAGATTACATTTGCAAATCGTTTACATTCCTTGGAACAGTAGTAGGCCGCATGCCAAACGCTTGACACACTCATAAAGATCGAAGTCAAATTCATTTGTAACTCGATATTTTGGTCGATTGCTACCAAACGATTGCCAACCGGGGCAAGCGCCAAAAGCCCAATCAAATTTCAAAGCCTATAAAATTTGCAATAAAATAAATTGCCGCAATAACGGCGATGTCGCCCGACCGACCGAGAGACCGAGAAACTGAGCGACCGCTACAATGTCTTTGTATACTGTATACATCAGAGGAACCCCACTCCAAAGACCCACAGACTCTGTCAGCCCACTGTCAGCCCACCTCCCAATCGTCGCCAGACTGTAAAGGTGTAAAGCAATTTTCGCTTTAGCGCCGCATCGAGCGACAAACAAAAATATGTGCGCCACAAACATAAAACATTTTTTATGGGTTTAAAATCGACAAAGCGTCGAGTAAAAGTTACACTTTCTCAATAGAAAGCCGGTCGCCGGACTCCCTCTTAGCCCGAGGGAGTGCTTAGCCGGCTCTCTTTGCCGGCGTTAATGTTGCGGCGGGCCATAAAAACCCTGCGGAGCGGTAACAAACCTCCTTTAGTTTTGCCAAGATGGTTTGCACTTGAGCTCGAGCTGAGCGCCCGCTTTAGTTACAGTTACAGTTTTTGGGCTAAGATTTATTGCAAAAGTGCAATAAGTCTTCTTCTTCATGGTGGGTTGAAGCGGGGCAGGGATTGGTTGTAGTTGTGCACAATGAAACTGTCATGGGCCGCGTTTTAAAACAAATGGGCTAAAAGCAAATAAAAACTGGGCCATCTACAATTTCGCACACACACACACACACACACACACACACAAACACACACACATACACACGCACACACACACACGCACACACACCACACATACACACGCACACACGCACACACGCATAAAGGTCAGGTGACCCCACTCACTGTGACTTGGAGCTGCACAATGGACATACCGCAGTTGCCCAATCGTTTTGGTCATGTCTTTGCTTACTTGATCCCCCTCCAGAGGCGCTTGCTGTGTGTGTGGGCAATATTCTCACTTTTTACATTACATATGTACCTCAATTCGACAGGCGATTGCGACGGCCCCTTGGGCCTTCTTTAATTGGAATTGGCCTCTTATGTACCTTGGACCTGAGCATCGTCTCGAGACTGGGCCTGGGTCTGGGCAATTGCAAATTTACGAGCCAGGCGTCAATTAAGTATCGAATTACAACTTGTTTAATGTCAATCTGTCTTGGCCCGGCTCTTACTGCACGCCGTCCGTCCGTCCGTCTGTTTAGACGGCTGGCTGTAATTTCACTTCGAGTAAATTGGCCAACGGCTTCGGTTTGTTGACTCTGCAACTGGTGCTGCCACATGTGCTTGTACTTAATGTAAATGGCATAAAGTTGTTTTGCTGGCGATCTGGCAACGCTGTCGGTTGATTGCGCCTGTCAAAAATCGCGCAATTATCCAACAAATTAGCTTGTCAGCCACACACTAAACATGGCCGGCGCGTCACTTTGTCTCCGAAAGCACCCCTCCAGCCCCACCCCGGTGTTGGGCGCGATGCCAACCCATTAATATGCCAGGCCAGTCGGATCGCGTGGGCCGCTGGGCAATTACCCGCGCTGACAGTTGCTTGTGTGAGTTTTGACAGCCCGTTGGCTACCATATAATATCAAAAATAACTTATTAACTGCATATATTAACATTCAATTTGAGCGGCCATTGCTTGCCAGAAGACCCTGCTACCCGCCCCCACCCCTCAAAAATACGCGGTGACATTTGCTGTAGATTCATGGGCATAAATCAAAAATCAAAAATCGAAGAAAACTCCAAAGTCGTTTATGAATTGACAATTGAGACAGCACCAACACCAACACGTCAACGAGGCATTTAGGTATCACACGGCCGCCACCAGAAAACCCGAGGATCCAACTGTTTCGACTGTTTCGACTGTGGGCTGTCCTCATCGCTGCTGTTGTCACGTTTGGGCTGTTAACGTGTTTCGGAGACAACAGACATGGACAGAGGGGCGACGCAGATATCTGGTCTGAGCTGGCTGAATGACGACGATTGACTTGACACTGGCACTTGTACAATTTTAATTAAACGCCACTGGTATTGATAATCGATCTTTTTGGGTAATGTGCACTGAGAGAAATTGGCTTAAAGAAAAGTATTTTTGATGGGTGTGTGTGGTTTAGTATGAGGTAAAAAGACAGGAGAAAGAAAAAAAAACTAGGAGAGTGCTAGATAATGCATAAAGATATTCCATCTTAGAATTCTATTCAGCGACAAAATAAATGATAGTTAAAACAGTTTAATCGTATTGCACTGAAAGAAACGGTTCAAAAAGTGAGCATTTGATTCTTATTAAAATTGTATTCAGCGTTTCTTCATGTGTGACAGGCAAAAAAAAGAGAGGGAGACAGAGAGGGAGAGAGGAGATACAGTGATCAATCGAGATAGGCCCAGATAAAATAATATACTGAACAACAATTTCTCAAAAATATTTGTATATTGTTAAACAACTCTAATTGATTATATTTTATATGATTTTCCTAACTTTAAAACCGTTCATAATATATAATAATAATTATAATTAATATAATTATTCTGCACCAAATATTTTCATCTTTATATAAAGCGAGTCCTCATTGTTTGTCATGCACAAAATATTTTTATTTATATATTTTCCAGTATATTGTTTTCTAATCTTATTTTAAAATGTTAAATTGCATAAAATTCCAAAATTCCACATGTTGCTTAGTAAATTTCTCTCAGTGCAACACTCTGGTCAACACACTGTGTGCTCCTCCACCCACACAGCACGCATTTCAGTTTCATTGACTTACAATTCTAGGAAACTTTTAAGCCACAATTTATGCTCGTTTAATGCGATAAATATAACAGGGCCCAGTGTGATTGAAGCTGATTGCATTCCGCAGCAACAACAGCAACCCGCCCATAGCCCGCCCGGGCCTGGAGGCTTGGGAGCTTGTGAGTCACTCGGTGGTAATTGAATGCGTGTCATTTGAATGGCGTCGCTCGGAGAGCCCGTTCCAAGCAGAGTCTGGCCATAAATAAATAAATAAATAAACTGCTGAAACGCAAACAGCGGCAATTAATAATGCGCAAATATTTACAAAATGGCCGCCGACATCATTGGCAATTGCATTTTTACGATCCGCCGAGCAGCTGCTCAGCTGAGCTACTGAACGGATTCCGGAATGGCCGCTGATTTATGCATCCCGGTCGTGTGTGTGCGAATTCGCATTCGATTTGGCGTTTGTTTAGAGTATCAATTGGCGCATGCATTTATAAATTATTATTGCATTACATTTGCAGCGTTTGGCTTGCAGTTGATTTATGGCCAGCAATTAAAAGCGCATTTCGCTTAAAGCCAGGCGGGCAAAAATGGCCAAGTGCCAAGTGAATATGGAAACGAGAATGCGTCGTTGAGAACTGTGCGTTAGGGGTATTAAATAGATTTTTAATTGGGTGCAATAAAAATGTAAATGCGTTGCGCCACACGGAAGAACGGCATTTGTTGAAGCTGCGCAGATCGCAACTGAATAAAAACTCATGACTGTTTGGTTTTGTTACCCTGACTCAGCTCGATACAATTTTAATTTGTGCATTTCTTTGCGGCAATTTTTTTGAATCATTGCGCTGGATTTTCTTGGCTTAGTTTCGTCACCTGCCATAGTCACACCTTGGCCCATTTCGGAGCGCAACTTTCCATAACTTACAAACTGATTCACTAGCGGGGCTGTCATAAAAACACTTTGCAAAGGCCACTGTGGACATAATTAAATTTAAAGCGAAAAACCCCCCCTGAGCAAAGGGCAATCATAAAAACTAAGTGATAGCCATCTCTGAAGAGCTGCAAAGCGAAAAGAGAGCCATTAAAATTTCGCACGAGCAAAACAAAAGCAAAAGCCGCTGCGACAAAAGCACATATCTAAAACCGCATCCGAATCCGCATCAGCAGCAGCCGTGAAGGTGTGAGCTGGGTTGAGCTTCAATTTCATTCATGCGACTAATTAGCAACTGTCGCGCATGCTCAGAGATACATATGACAGTTGGCCAGATAGTTGGGCAGAATGGGTAACGAAAAGAAAGAAAAAGTGTGAGAATGGAACAGGGAGCGCGTCTTCAGCGGAAATGCGATGACAAACGGCCTAAAGCGAACGCCTCACACCTTTGCATTGCATTTATTTTTGGGTCGAAAATGTCTGGACACACTACTGATGCTTATCCCGGAGATGAAATATTTCGGTGATAAACGCGTCCCAGATGAGCCGCCTTTGTAAACGCTTGTCAACTTTGCTTTGATTGCGCTGTTAGCATGCGAAAATTAATTTTTATTGCTTTCAATATGCAAACGGCCCACGAGGCGTATCAGCATTCGTCGCCGCTTCCTCGCAGACAGCCCACTTCCTGAGAGGGAGCTCCGAGTTGGAGCTGTTGGAGCATTTGGCTACTGCCATTTGTTGGCTTGTTTGTTGTTAGTGGTTCGTTTCTCGTTGCGCATCTCTTAGATGCGAGTTGTCAGATTTGGGACTGCCAACGCTGAAGTATGGCTTCCGTTACGGGCTACCGTGAAGAGGCGCGGCCACGGCCCAGTCCAACACTTGCACCGACCGATCCGATCCGGCTGCTGTTTGTTTTTATTCAAATGCAGTGGCCCGGCTCCGTCCAGCTTAATTAGGCAGCATTGCATGTGTTTTGCACTTTAGTTGCTGGCACTGCTTTAAAATGTTTTCTGCAAATTGCCCAACTGCTCGCAGTGGCCATTATGAGGCTGAAAGCGATGATGGCGTCGGCATGCAAGCCCCTTGGGTCGGCGGCAGTTCAAGTTAAATTGTCAGCGCGTTGCTTTTGCCGGCAATTAAGAGAGATTTTACACTGCTCACTTGTTGTCAGCGGCAATTAAACTGCATTTAACAGCATTTAACTGCTATTTCCGGTGCAATTTTGGTACACAAAACTGAGAAACCTTTAAATAAATTAACCTTTGACAAATTGTTGCTGTATGAGTGAGTTTTAGGCTTTAACATATGCGAGTTAACAAGTTTTATAATAGTAAACAGGCAAAAAAATGTTACTAATTATAGAATATCATTCTAAATATAATAAATTAAAAAGTTTTTTTAATTTTCACAAAATATATTTTAAAAATATTTTATATTATTTGAAATAAAAACCAGAAAACAAATACAGCGATTGGTAAATTAAATATTTCTGAATAATAAATGAATTTAAAAAATATATATATGTATATTGAAAAAATAATTTTTGTCTAGATAGATTACACTTTTCCTAAAAGAAACCTAAAATACTAAAAAAATTAAAGAACTTAATAAACTACAGTAATTGTAATTCGCTTAGCTAAGGGCAGGAAAGAATATATCTCCACAATATTATTATTGAATGAATATTTTTTATGCAGTCAAACTCCATTTAAATGTGGCCAATTCTTAAAGGCAAACGTTGAGTAAAACTCTCTCAGATCATAAAATGAAATTGAGCAATTGCCTTTCACATTTCATCGAACATTTTGAATAGCTCAACCATTTTATGGCACTTTCAACATGCATGCACACAATTTTGAAACGATCTTCACATTGTTCCCATATAAATCACATTAGAAATATGCACCCAAAAATTATGCTCGTGCGTAGTCGTGAGTACAAGCCAAGCCTCAAGTCGTGGCAATAAAAATTGTAATTAATTACGTCGCGTAAGCGGCAATGTTTCATACAAAATTAACGAAAACAAACAAATAAATAAATTCGACCTGGCATAGGGAAACAACAACAATAAACAAATATTTTATGGATTAGAGTGGATCAGTGGAGCAACAGATATTGTGCGGCACGATCGCCAGGCAGTCGCATTTCACCGCGTTCCAAAAATAATTCAAATTAATCACAGACAACAGAAGTAGTTGCTTTTCCATTTTCCCACAGTGAACCGAAGAAATCCATAATTAAACTCAAATCAAATTGAACTTTTGTTAAGCAAATCACAAATCACTAATCAGAAATGCAGAGAGGCGCCCGAAATGCACTAAATAATAATGGAAATATTATTTGTACAACTTGTGACCTCTTCACTCAGGGCTGACCTTTGGGATTGGCTGGTTCATGCGCACTTTTATTTGAATTTGTTGAAACTCATGCAATTAAATTAAATTCCATTACAAAATAAACAACAAACTAAAAAGCAAAGTAGCCGCCAATTATGCAAAAGACTTTTCGTCTTATCAGCTTGTAATTTTGAGCTCGCTGGAGCGCAGCATCCCCCAGAGATAATCGCATAAAACGGAAGCCTTTGTGTAGCGCCGACGTTCTGAATTATGAAAAACAATTAAAATTATGTGCTGACCTTAATTAGCTGATTAAAACAACGCAGAAGCTAACTAGACGTGGATTCTCGATTGTTAAGTTAATCGCGATCAATGTGAGATCGCCTGACTCACTGAAATGTGGCTCCACTCCACTTTCCAAGTGGCTGGCTCAAAACAAGCCCAACAGATCTTTCGCTGTAACAAGCTTGTGCAATTAGGCTGGACCACCCCCGAAAAGATGCGGTTGGACCACACACGCATCTGCCACCGGTTTGCGGTTTAAGTGCCATAGACAGGCACTTGACATGCGTCAGGGCATTTGTCGCAAATGTCAACGACATGACGCCGGGGCAGACCACACACAGACACAGAGATCGAGATCGACTCTGACTCTGACTACGACTGGCCTATAAACACGCCTATATCGATGCTATCTGTACACGCATTCCGCACGCGTTGACTCTAGGAAAAAAACGAAACGTATCAAACTTGAAACTCTGAAAACACGGCGTTACTCATATTTCAGGCATTTCCAAAACTACGCGCCAAACTGCCAAAACTATTAAAAAAAGACAAAAACAAAAAATCAGAAATAACTGCGACGCGTCGTAATTCGCTTGAAACTGTGATAAGTCAGTGGACAGCAGCGGACTGGACGAGGATCGTAGGGCAGAGACGAGCAAACCCTCATCAAGCAACGAGTTCATCATCTTTTTGACAGCCAAACTAATTGACGAGACGCGCATGCGCCGCGGCCATAACAAGATATATGGCCAAGATGACAACCAAATGTTTGGACCCTAGTACCGGACCCAATCCCACTTGCCCATACTCCAGTCGGATTCGAAGACAGTGTCTATGTTTGTGGCTTTTGTATAATTATGAGCTTAGCGCCGGCTGGCTTAATTAGCGTGCTGCAGCATTCTCTGTATTGGTTTCAACAAAAATATCAATCAAATGTGAAATTGAAACGATTGAGCAAATGATTGACTGACTGACTGAGTGAGTGACCAACTGGCTGGCTGCCTGCCTAACTGACTGAGTGGCGTGTCGAACAATGCCGCTTTGATTTGCTAGCCAGCTCACAGCACAGAAAAGTGTCAGAGAAATCAAATCAATTTTAATTAGGCATTCGAATCAACTCGACTCGACTCGGCTCAGTTCGGTTTGGTTCGGTTCGGTTCGACTCGATTTGACTGGGACTTGGACACCAAGTCATGTGTGCGGTCTGTGGCAAGTGGCAGCTGATTAAAAACAAAGCCGCCGCGGGCTCTCAAACTTTAAACACAAATCTGTGCACATTAAAAATACCGCAACGTGCATTGACACCAATTCAAATTGGAATGAATGCAATGGAATTGTGCTGACCCCTCCGTTGTCATATCAACAGCAGATCCCACTATGCTGAGGCATTTTAATGTTTTAACTTGCGACTGAGTATTTGGGACTTGGGGCTGCGGCACGGGCCGCATTCAACTGTTTTCATGTCTGCGCTTTGTCGGGCCAATTAGCTTTAATAATAAATATTTCAATAAATTATTGAACTTATAGATTTTCCGTTTTTTTTTTTGACTAAAATAACACATCATTATGGCACGCATTGCATTTGCATTGATGGGCAATTTCGAGGGCGCGCCTAAAAAGTAGCACAAATCGAATTACACGGCAAGCGGCACAAAGAAACCGCTCGAGGGCTTCACAGAGAAAAAGCCGCCTTCGACTCGGAATCGAATAGCGTAAATTACATAATGGCATGCGCAAATTTCTGTTCTTCTAATATGCCGACTCCTGGCTACTGTGCGGCTACCGAGCACTCCAGGATTACGATTACATGGTTCAAGTGCTCTGGCTCTCGGGTGTGGTGGTGCAAGAAAAGTCAGTCGGCTTGCGGGTGTTCCACTTTGCACAGAGTTAAGCCGCATATGTGTAGGTAAGTGTGTGTGTGTAACTGACTTTTTTCCCAAAACAATTAAGGCTCAAAGATGCACTCGTATCCTCTTCGAATGTAATCCGCTCGCTCAATGAGCACTAAATTGGCTTAAATTAAGTCAAGTATGTGAGGCGGTTGATAAACTCTCGTCCTCACTCTTTCTCTCTGTCTATCTTTCTCGCCTGCCCCGTTCTTTTCAATAATTTCATAATGGTCGCATATGAGTTGTATTATCCTTTTTTTCTTATAGCTATTCCTTGAGAATTATTGTTCAGACTGAAGGGTGCTTCGGTTCACTTTTTTCTTCGGATTGTTGACATTTTGGCATCTTGTTGACTTTTTTGTGTCGTAATCCTAATGAATTTAAATGACGTTCCCTGGGCTGAAAGGTATTTTCTGTGCACATGAAAATGGTCTACGACCAGTGGCGTAGCGTGGTATTGTTGTATTGGAAAGGGGGCAGATAGATATTAGGTGCTTGTGATAAAGTTAAGTTTTGTTTGGATTTGTAAAAGAAAGTTTTATGTAGTTGTTCTTCACTGTGCAACATATGAGCCGCCTTGTGGCTTCTCGTTGGACAACATGCTTGATAAGTGTGAATCTATTAAAATGTTAATACAAAAGAAATATAAATGCGAGTTTTTAATTGAATTCATAGAAAAATGTTGTAGTTGCGCGACTGGAACTTGCTCGGCTCGGCTACTATGCTCAGATCGGGGTTGATAGGCGTACAAACAAGCTGGCATAGTCAGTCAGTCAGTCAGTCAGTCAGTCATTCAGCCAGACATACACATATTTTAATTATAACTTTAATAAGCCAAAAGGCAACACGCACTCGTCTCGTCTCGTCCGTCCCGTCTACCCTCCCCGTAAATCTTGCACATTTTTTCGATGTTTCCCCTCCTGCGAAGCGGCACTTCATTATTTCCCACTTTGTATTTAAATCCGTTTTGATCCTCTTGTATGTTTGTGGCTTAACTTTTTGGCTCTTTCCGCTTCAGAGCTATGCAGAGAATGGTTGCTCTTTCTTTTCAGTCGGAACACCCGCGTTTTGCCCTTTTGCCTGCCGCTGCTGACTTTTGTAACAAGATCAAAATGTTGAGATCGCCAAAAGATCGTCAGCGTTCAGAATCAGCTGTTTGCCGTTAACTTTGGGCACCTTCCGGCGGTCATTGTCTTTCGAGTCCGAGTTCATGTTCACAACTCAAGTGGCGGGCCATTGTATTGGCAGCAGTTGATGGATTTGGCCCTGATCCAGTTACATCTACAGTTGCACAGTTGCACAGTTGCAGCAACTGTCGGCTTGTTTGGGCTATGAAGCTCATATATGTTTCATTATCTTATTGTTAGATCGGCTTAGATTTGGCTGAACGATGGCTACCGTGTGCTCTTTTAGGTAGCTCAAATTTGAGGTATACTCTTTAGCAATGATTTGCAGTTGTTGGGGATTAGGCTGAAACAAAGTTGATATGCTTTATAGTGCAAACCTGTCGTATTCCATCTGTCATTAAATCAAACGCAGCCATAATTCTATATATGAATACTTTTGCATCTAACGCACTTATTCCACCCCTTTTTGGATGCACTTAATCAACACACAAATCCTTTTAATTTAACACGCGCGCGCTTTTAACTCGTCTCACGTTGGGCGCCATTTTGAATAGTTCGCCCAACTGGCAACACAAAGTGGCGGCATTATTTGTCGCAATCAAATGCTGATGATGTGCCTTGATTATGTGCCTGAGAAAAATGGCACAGACTACCCAGTTTTTGGGGTGATTGCCTGCATTCAGTAGGGAACGAAGCTGGCTGTCGGCTGTCGGGGGGTTGGAAAACGTGCCAGACGGCGAGTGCCAGGCGACAGCGGCACAGCATGAAAGCGAAAATTATTTAAATGGCGTATAATAATGGCAGTCGCAGGACGCGGCGCAGGATGCGCGGCTGCTATGGCAGCCTCATAATGATGCGCCTCATAAAGTGTGCAAACTGTTGTCATTGTTGTTAGCCAGAAGCAAAGAAGGGGTTGGGTTGCCACTTTGCGAGCTTGCCAAGCGTCGACTGTTTGCATTTGCCAAGCAGCTGCCGGAGACGGAGCCGGAGCCGGAGCCGCAGCTTATTATAAAACCCATCTAAAGTGACATTGCAATCAGGCAGCGCTTATGGCAATTCATTTGTTTAACGATGCCGCGCGACGCTGCCAACAAAATGGCGGCCCATCAGCCGCGTCCTTGTGCTCGTCCTATTCCTGGGGCGGCTGCTTGGCGCGCTAATTTCGCTTTTATGAGGTTTGCCAAATTGTGTGAGTGAGGCAGCAAGCGAGGGGTAGGGTGAGCAGATTACAGAATTTATCCAGCGCATTTCTTCCTTCTTCATTTTCCATTTGACATTTCGCAAATGCCAAAGGAAAAATTGCGCTCGAAATGAGGCGCAATTTACAGCGCTCGTTCTGTGTAAATTGAGTCATCTGCAATGCGCCCCGCGATCCGTTCTCAACCTCATCCCCCCGTTTGCCATTTGCGCTTTCGAATCCCATTCCCAATCCCATTATCATTGTTGTTCTTATTTTTTATATGTGTTGTTTTTTTGTTTTTGTTGCCGGCGACATTTTCGAGTTACATGCACAAATTTATATCGTTTGTCTTCATCCCCGGCGCGCCCCTCGTCAAGGCACTGAACCGTGTCCATATAGGAATAGGGATTCCTATTCCTATTCCTATTCACATTCCCTTAAAACGTTACCGTTTGAAAATTTACATTTACAAGTTCGTGCGTTTTTACAAATTTACACATTTGCTGGAATTTTTTATTGGGTGTCATCATTAGTTTTGATATACACGCCAGAGGGGAGAAATGGGGTGTAAAGTGCGACTGACAAGTGTGGGCGTATCATTTATAAAGTGTTTTCCTCGTTGGTGGGGAGTGATAGACAAGGTCTCATCAGTCGGTGACTGTCAAAAAGTCACAATAACGAGAAATACGTCGGGGGTTTATATATGGAATACATGTCATAAATGGTGGGGTTGCTATAAATCGGTTTGGTATACCAAAAATAATGAATTTCAAAGTTTATTTGCAAAGAAATTCTGTTGTATGAACAGAAGAATTTGTGATTACATTTAAGTGAGATAATTATCCTAACTAACAAAATGTTTAGACTATTTGAACTTACTGATTGTTTGACTCGGTTTATATTGCATTCATGCATATTATAATAAGGTCTGATTTACATCTAGACTAAGTTTTTTAATGAAATTAGCTTAATATAATAATATTATTTTTTTTAACACACCACCAAAAATTATGTACATCAGTAGTTGGTTTATTCTCGCATGGTCCAAGTCGACTTGTTTGTCTTACGTCGCCGGTTCATAAATTCCAATGGAATATAAAGTCCCATCTAAACGGATACGGGCAAACGATAATGACACACGAACAAAAGTGCCTGTCAACCAAAATATAACGTGGCAAAGTGTCAAAAAAGGGAAGTAAGCGGAGCAATGAAAACTACTCGTAACGAGTACGAATGGCCACTAAAAAGTAGCGGTGAAAAACTATAAAAATTACGTTGATTTTATTTTCAGCAACGAAGATGTTCTTATTTATATTCAGTTGTTGTTCTTGGCATTGTTACTCGGTTGGCCGAAAGGATGACAATAGGGTTAGGTTTACGGATTAAGGGTAGGGTTAGGGATAGTCCTTTCCCGTTACGGAAAGTGTCATAAAAATGCCAGGTTCTTGAAAAGTGTAGAATGTTTTGCACACGTACCATGTGCATGGGAGAAAGGGCACGGGGAGCGGCAAAACTGAAAAGTGGGAGCTACAGCTAGAGCTCGACATTTTTATGACATTTCTCTGACTACTGTTTTCTTTGGTTTTTCTTCTGTTCGTAGTTGAGCACTTTTCCGACAATTTAAAGCAATGTTTGCCGCTGCTGACAGCTCGTAGCATTTTCCATTTTCCATTGTCGTTATCGTTGTCATGTCTTTTTTGTGATTTTTATGATTGTCAAGGATTAGATATAAATGTTTTATGTCGCTTGGCCCCCTTAATGCTCAGTTGTTGACCAAAAATTGTGTTTTAATATGATTTTATGGCTTTTGTAGTTATTGTACTGGTCGTTTTAGGGTTCTGTTCTTGATTGGCCTCGTTCGGCGTGGCGTGCACGAAATATCAAAGTATAAATGCTGATCCTTGCCCCTTGGCGTTGGCATTTACCCTGTAATAGGTTTTTCTGGGAACTCGTCAGGCCTCGAGCGCTGCCCAGTTGTTTGATGTACCCCCATTCCACACACACGCGCCCCCGCGTCTGTAGCCCTCATTTCGATCCTCTTGTGCTTATCATTATTTGAATTGGAAGCGCTGTCAGTTTCGAGTTTTTCTCGGCTACTATTCTACCCCCTGCCTCGGTTTTCAAGCGTGAAAATGCAGCCACAATATCATCCATCATAATTTTGTGAGCCGCGTGGATTTACAAGCGTTCAAATTATGAGAGGATCGTTGGGAAAACGAACTTATTATAAGAACTGTGAAATTGATAGATCTGACTGAATTTCCTGGAATCCACAGACACATGTATGTATGTTCGTGTGCTTGGCAAACATGCGTCTCCTTCAATTCCAATCAAGACACTGTAAATTAATTACATTTAAGTGCCAGCTCCCCACCGCACACACAGTAGGTAAGTGCAATATTAAGATTTCTATATAATTGTGCCATTTTCAGCGTAAAAGACAAAACATCAACAGAAAATAGGGAACAGAAAACAGAAATCAGAGAGAATTACACACAATTCAAATGAATTTAGTGGCACTCCTGAGGGGCACTCGAAGCACCTCGAAGCGTTCTTCTAATCGCCAACTCATCATCATTAAAGTCAATTTTTTGTTTCTCCCATTTATGTTGCTTCTCAACAATTTCTTGCCACTAAATTAAACAAAGGGAAATTTGCCACGTTTTTCATTGTTTTCCAAGCCAGACCAACATAGCAAAAGTGAAACTGTTGTTTTCATTTATTTTTATTTTTTTTCAACATTTCAGCCGAAAAATTGTTACCGTCCCTGTGCATAGATCTATCTGCTCAAGAGACAGAGCAGGACAGCCATAGGCAGACAGGGAGCTAAGAGCGAGAGAGGCAAAATTGCATCACGCTGTGCGCCTTGTTTTCTGTGGAATTGTTTGCAGCTCGAAAATTGTTGATTTTGACACCTTTCGGCCGGGCTCGCATTGTGCTCTCGGGGGCTGCCTTCGTTTTATTTCCATCTAATAAATACGTTTTTTGTGTTGTTGTTCCCTTTGCCCTTGTCTTGCATTTTTTATGGTTTTCATTTGCAGTCACAGAAGCGCCTTTGCGAACTTTGTGCGTGATATAATACCCTATAAACGTAGGGTACTTTAATTTTCTCAATTCTCGGATTATAGTTCATGTTTAGTTTTAATTTATTTAGAGTGCGTAACTATCGCACTAGCAACCAAATGTGCTCCATTATCAGGGAGGAGGAGTATAATCTAAAAAAAATGTATATAATTGATTTTATGTTTTCGGTAAGTTACACTTCTTAGGTACTTTATTATTAGTAAAAACTAAACTATATCAAACTATGAATTGAGTTAAAAATAAATTGTAGAAATTCTGAAATTCTTCTGACTGTTCTTAGATTTTAACACTGATTTTTTTGTTCACATTTTTACTGTTCAATTCAATTTATAAAAAATTTAACATTTTTTTTAAGAAAAATATTTATTTGCAGGGTATTTGAGGAGCGAGTATTGCACTTATGTACAATTGGATGCTCAGCGGGTGCTAATGCTCGGGGCAGGCAGCTGGTTAGTCGGACATCTATTTAGCCGATGCTGCTCCTGGTGCTGGTCATGCAGATATCTTTATTTGCTCATTAACAGCACAATTGTTGCGCTCTTGTTGCGCATATCCTGCGGTGAGCGGCAGGCACTCGTCCTGATTGTGTTTGCTGTTCCAGTTGTTTTTTCTATTGTTTGTCCTTAATGTCCCGCAGTGGGCGTGTGAATTAAATCACTTGATGTTTCTTATATTTGGCTAATTGCAAAATTACTAACTTTAAATGTGGATAAGTTTGTGGCTGTGCTTTTCACTTGGCAGCCTCTTTCACTTTCAAATTATCACAATTTGTGCGCACGTTTTAACAATTAAATAGCGCACTGTGAACTTTCTATAATTTTTGTATTGTAAAACCCATTAGGCAACATAATTATGTCTTTATGGGGCTACTCGGTTAGCGAATATAATGTGTCGTGGCAGGCAGTTGATTTAATTAGCCACCCATAAACAAGATTTTAATCTAATAACAACAACAACATATCAAAAAGAAACAAAATTCAAGCAAAATCGAATTTTGTTTATTTTGAAAGTCATAAATTTTGTTCATGGCCCCGGAACTGATAACCCCGGCAAACAATCGGCTCAACTTAACGCAAACTAGTCCCTGGCAAAACAAGAAGTGTGAAGATTATTTGTGTGAATTACTTACTGATTACTAATTGATATTTGCGTCTTGGTCTATAAATAAATAAAAAGCCTTGACAATTTCTGCTGCTGATGCTCTGATTTTGATGTTGATTTCGATTTCGAGCACACATAAATTATGCAAAGTTTGTCTTGCGCCAAAAAAGAAATCCATTAAAATTAACATTCAAATTGTAAACGTTATGCTCTCTATATAAAACTGTCGCAGAAAATGTTCGGCTGGTTTGATTTATTTGTAGCAGATCAACTTTGAAGTGCATTTGTGGTGCGGAATTCATAATTTGATTGATTCTATTCATTCTTCATGCATGACAATCAGTGCTAGTCGACAGGAAAGTTGTTCAATATAAGTATTTGAAACGAACCATGATAATAATCAGCATTCAAGGTGTAGCCTTAAAGTAAATTGAGCGACATGCAAATCAAAAGTTTGAAGAGAAAAGCAAAATTTTTTCAATATGAACAGCGTGGCAAAAAATTTGAAATGTCTAATGTTACTTGCAAATAAAATAACAAAAATAAATATATATGTATATATTTGCAAATATTATATATGTCTTAAGAAGAGTAATTTTTAATATAAGAAATCAACGAAACATAATTTGTAAAATGCTATATAATTCTTAGAGACTTGCACTTATAAATACTTTAGAGAAAAAACTACAATTTATAAGTGTTGCAAATATTGGCCTATTACCAACTTTTTATTAATTTTAATCTTATTATTATTAATATTTTTAATATAACATGCTATTGCTATTGATTATATTTTTAAAGATACCAGAAAATATTCTGGGTATATTCATTCATTCAAATAATATTCATTTCTGTAAGGTTTTTAGCTATAGGATCGAACATTCCTGCAAACAATTTTGTATTACACCTATATTACCTAACTTGGCGTAGTACATGCCCGACTTGAGACATTTGGCCACATTTTCCTTGTTTTCCAAGTAGAATAAAATCATAAAATCTAACCACAAAAACTATGAATGGCAGTTTAAGCCAAATTACACAGAGACAGGCACAATGCCAACAAAAAGAGCAGCAGAATCAACAGCAAAAGAGAGACAGCAACCACCACCACCAAAACCACCGACAGAAGAATCAACGGAAGCCATATGCAGAAATACACAAATACAACAACAACAAAAAAAAACAAAAACAAACACGCGCAACGTAGCGAATTAAATTGTGTACGCCTCTCCATGTACAGCTGACCCGGTCAGATAATGAGACAGCATGGCGTGGCCAGATAAAATCCACAAGAAGGCGCGAGTGCAATGGCAAGCGCACGAGCTGCGTTCATTGGCCAGCTCATTTTGTTACGCTCTCGCTCGCACACAGCGACAGCAAAGACAACAGCGGCAGCAAGAAGAGCAGTCGTGACGCGCCAGCGCAGACCGGTTGGACGGGTTTTTCGAAAGTGAGAGACGGACAGACCAGGCCAGTCAGCGACAAAGAGAGAGAGAAAGAGAGCGCGCGCATTGTGGTGTATCGTATAATTCCCAATGCGTACACTTGGTGCCGCTGCGCTGCTTCTCTCGATTATTCAGACTGTGAACGTCGTCGAGTGAACACGTTTCGAGCGCGTCGATCGCAAAACTCAAAATCTCAGAAAACTTTGCCCCGCTAGAAAGTTGTTTACGTGCCCGTCGACCGTCGCCCGCAACTGTCAAAGGGTTAAAAAAAAACAAGTCAAGTGCAAGTGTTTAGTGTTGTGAAGCGCCTAAATGTCGCGCCAAGTGCAACAAAACTGAAGCAAAGATACGAAAGGATTAGCTGCGAGACAGTGTTCAAGACAAAAGCCGCCAACATAGCCGAACTAATCGCCGCCTCGCCCGCACAACAAACGCGCGTATTTATGACTAAAATGATTCCGCCGGTACCCACCTCAGCCGTCATGTTGCCCACGCCCAAGCAGAAGATCGGCTTCAGCATCGACTCCATTGTCGGCAACGATGCGTCGGTAACTGCCGCTGGTGGCAATCCCGATCAGCAGCCGGGCAGCCCGCAGCCGGATCGCAATGGACCCGGCTCCCCGCCACAAACGCCGCCCGCGGCGCTCACAATGCTGCCTGCCACGCCCACACCGCCGCATCACCTGATGGCGCCGCCAACACATCACGCAGCTCACGTGCTGCCACCGCACATGGCACCGCATCCACATGCGCATCCCCATCCACATCTGTCGCCAGCGCAACAGCACGCACTGCATCAGCATCTGCTGCTGCAGCAGCAGCAGCAGCAGCAACAGCAGCAGGGCACACCAAAGTCTCATCACGATATCCAGGAGCTGCTGCAGCGTCTGCACCACAACGCCGCCGTTGCCAGCAGTCTCAGTCCACTCCAGACACGCCTCTCCCCGCTGGGGGATGTCACCTCCACGCCTGTCGCCGTTTCGCTGAAGCGCGAACGTTCGCCGGCTCCGCCTGGTTCGGAGCAGACGGAGAATCCAGCTCAGCGCATTCAGCCGCCGCACACGCCGCCCAAGTCCGTTTCGCCGCAATCCTCGCAGCCCTCATCCTCGCCCACTTTGCTGGTCAGCAGTCCGCACAATACACCACCTCAGCAGCAGCAGCAGCAGCAACAACAGCCGCCCAACTACCCCAAGCCCAATGTAATGCATCCCGGCTCAGGGCCAGGTCCGAATCCGCTCATGCTGCCGGGCATGCCGCCAGCAGGCTTAGTGCGTCCGTTCCCGATGGGCCCAGGCGGTCCGCCGCCACCGCAAGGACAGCCGGGTATGCCGGACATCAAGGCGCTGCCGCCGTACATCAATACACCGCCGGAGCTGGCGCCGCAGCACAATCCGCATCTGATTGCCGCCGCCCAATTCCAAATGGCCGCAGCTCTGCAGGCCGGTCATGTGCTCGGTCCAGCAGCTGCCGCTGCCGCAGCGGCCGGTCTGCCCCCGCACGCCGCCGCCTCCTTTATGGGCAATCCGGGCATGCCCCGTGACAGCTATCCGCTCTACCCGTGGCTGCTCAGTCGCCACGGACGCATCTTCCCACACCGCTTTCCAGGAAGTAAGTATACACACAGCCCAGCCCAACCAACTAGGCAGTTGACTAACCAGCTTCCTCTCTGCTCGCTTCTTCCAGACTTCCTTTTGCAACCGTTTCGCAAGCCGAAGCGCATTCGCACCGCCTTCTCGCCGTCGCAGCTCCTGAAGCTGGAGCACGCCTTTGAGAGCAATCAATATGTGGTCGGCGCGGAGCGGAAAGCGCTCGCACAGTCGCTGAACCTCTCCGAGACGCAGGTCAAGGTCTGGTTCCAGAATCGCCGCACCAAACACAAACGCATGCAGCAGGAGGATGAGAAAGGAGGCGGCTCCGGCTCCGAGCGCAACATGCACAACGGCAGCGGCGACGAGGACGACGACGAGCTCATCGACA
>SCDS01001568.1:2375-21102 GCA_004149465.1 Drosophila nigromelanica
GAGAGAGAGTGTGTGTGTGTGTGTGTGTGTGTGTGTGTATGTGTGTGTGCGCGTGTGTGTGTGTGTATGTGTGTGTGTATGTATGTGTGAATGCAAGTGGGTTGACATGTTTATAAAGACAGATCGCAGTGTTCAGGGTATTTCCTAGTCGGGCGGCTCTGACTAGAGCCTTCTCCCTTTTTGTTGTTTATTATTGTTGTTATTTATTATCAATTTTCAATTGATTCAGGGTATACAGATTATTAGAATTACCAGTACTACAACTATATAATTATCTTGTACTGCACGTGTTATAAAACTCATATTCTAGTGTATAAAAAGCCCAATCGTAATGCACATAAACCAATTTGAAGTTGATTCGAGTAGTAAACGCGAATCCCAAAAGATGTCCTTGCAGAAAAAGTTTTTGTCCCAAGTGTTGTTCCTTATTTTATTCGTTGGGCAATCGAGTGCATTAAAATATTATTTCCTTCTCGAAAATGAGGAAGTGTTCAGCAATTGTCCAAATCAACCAAGTAACGTACTAAACATGCAAGGACTTATCGATAATTCTGAGTTAACCATAAAGTCGATTGAGGATAAGTGTCTTGTCTCTGGGAATACTACATTTATATGGAATACGGAACCTAATGATCGTATTCAAGTAATATTATTGAGTTAAATAAACTGGCTAAGGATAAATATGTTGCACACAATTGAAATGGGTTAACACATTTATTTCAGGTTGATATGCAATTATATCGTTTTGATCGTGGAACCTGGCAGCCAACAGTATTTTCTATATCTGCATTCAGCTTTTGCCCAATTCTATATAATAAGGAACAATACTGGTTCAAGTTTTGGACAAAATATGTAACAAACATGGAAGTCAGGGACAAATGCATTCAGCCTGGTGTAAGTTGGTTTATTTTTTAAATACCTACTAATCAGTTATTTATATGTCCCCTACTTACAGACCAAATTCATTTATGAACCGTTTAATGTGGATATGGTGCTCGAACTCATCGGCTTACCTATGAGTGGACGACACAAGATCGTCTTTACATTTAAGGCCTTTGACACAAAAAATGTGGCGCGCGAAACAAGCATTTGCTTCGAAATAGTGGGAGAATTTATCAGGCTTTAGAATATCGAAAATATATATCATATATAATCGTACATATGTTTTTTATTGCATAATATTGGATTTACAATGTACGATTATAAGTCGGGAGAGGCCGACTAGCAGATTCCCTGAATCCAGCCCATTGTATTCTTGCATACATACACAAAATCACACACACATACATACGATAATAAGTTTCATCTGCATTTGGTAAGCACGAGTATAAAAAAACAAGTAAGAACGTTGCCGTCGGGCGTTACCGACTGCTACCGACTATTATTATTATTTTGGTAAATTTCGGTTTTGAGGAATTTGAAATTTGTCAATATTTAAAGGAGGTGACCAGTAATTATTTGAAAAATTTGGGGTCTCTAGCTTTCAAAATGTGGAATATATAAGCTTTCGAGATTCATGGGGGCGGGGTGGCTGGGGGGCGATCTAGTGAGCGTGGCCGGGATATCAAGGTCGCAATCTTTGGGGGAGGTTACCAACTATCTACATATCAAATTTGGTGACTAGCGTTTAATTTGTCGGAAATATTCACGTATGATCTATTATCTATTATCTGTTATCTATTATCTTACAGGGGCGGGAGGGGGTGCGGCCAGCAGTGTGATGTTTGTGATGTTTGGGGGAGCATTTCCACATATATATACAATTTGGTGACTCTAGCGCAAAATCTGTGGGAGATGTAGGCATATCGGATTGTTTAAGGCGGGGGCGCTGAGGGGCGTTATAGTGCCACCAGCAATCTCCAGAGTTTGGTGACTCTAGCTTTAAAACTGTGGACTATATAGCGAACTTAGTTGTTAGCGGTTTGCCACGCCCCGAGTGGGCACAGCCCAAAATCCGTAACACGTTATTTGACGCGGCTACACAGGAGTATATATCCAAAATTTCAAGTCTCTAGCTTTAATATTGGCGAAAAAATTGCGTTCATATGGAGAGACGGACGGAAGGACAGCAAAACGGACATTGCACAAAACCAATATACTCTTTTCACTGAGATGGCCCTATCCTGAACCCTGCGATCTGTCTTTATAAACACACAAATGCACGCCGCACGCAGTTTACTCGGTAGCTGCACTTGGACCCAACTATAGAAATTCTTAATTCTTGATTTTATTTAAATGTATGATCGTTATGTACAAATCAATTTGCACTTTTTATACCCTGAACCCATTAAAAATGGGTAAAAAAAAATGGTATAATGGCTTTGTGCAAATGTGACAGACAGAAGGAAAAACTCCGACCCCATAAAAAATATATATTCTTGATCAGGACGACGAGCTGAGTTGATTTAGTGGTGTCCGTCTGTCTGTCTGTCTGTAGAAAACCCGTCAATTTCAGAGACTACGAAAGCTAGAAAGCTGATCTTGGACTCATTCGATTTATATTTACCATATGCAGATCAAGTTCAAAAGATCGATAACTCTTTTCGTTTTCTTTTTATTGATATTTATCGCTTTTTTGAGTATGTTTTTTTCGTATATCCTAATCTATAAGAGCTAAACCAAATTTGTTTCAATATGTTCGCATAAAGCTTACGAAGATTTTTAAATATTTCAGGTTTTGGATACCTCCCCCCGATCGCCGCCAATATCGATAAAACCATAAAAACCAAAAACCAAAAACCAGCAAATAAGTTTGTACATCCATTTCGATGCTCTTATTAACTAATGAAAATTTTATATCGATCATACATTTAGTTTACGAGCAAGTCAAGAATATCTTTTCAGTTGTGGAGACGAAGCGCCGCGATTTCTGTGTTCGTGTGATCACATACAGACAAATGCAAAATTTTGTCTAGCTTTTTTTAGAATTTTTTTTTTTGCAATGAATTTTATCACATCAAAACCAAATTGGTGCGAGTCCGATGCAGCGGACGGAATACAGCAGTACGTACACTTCATAGAGGAGTGGAAAAAGAGTTACAGCTGAACGCCAGCAAGAGCGTCAACGTTTGCTACACGCTAAGACATAAAATACCGCCAGCCGTGTTCCTTAACGGTAGCACCCTAGCACAGGATTATAAGGCGAAATACCTCGGGTTTGCACTCGATCAAAGACTGACGTTTCAAAACCACATATCCACGACGGTCGGAACCTGCAGTGCAAAGCTGCGAAAACTCTACTGGTTGTTCAATGTGAGTAACAAACTTACAGTGAGACATAAGAGACTCAGCTATCAACAGGTCGTTGCTCCCACATGGAGATATGGAATACAAATTTTGGGGAATAGCAGCTAAATCTAACCGAGCTCGGGTCCAGCTCCTACAAAATAAAGCGCTACACCTAATCACTGGTGCGGACTGGTATGTGCGAAACCATACGCTTCATCGGGGCCTACGCGTAGCCACGGTCGAGGATCAAATTTGCTTTCACAGCAGTCGTTATAATGAGAGCCTGGTAAGTCACAAAAACCGTCTGACTTACCCCATGGCTGGAGCAAAAACAATACAGCGACTCAACGCTGCCAATTTTCAGGCATATTAGATTAAGAATACTTGTTAACTTTGTATAGAATATATTAATGGTGTAAAATATAAATTAGAATATTAGAGATACCCTGAACCTAGCATTTAACACATACACACAAACTCTGGGCACTTAATGAGTATTGAGGTCGTTAAAAATTACAAAAAAAAATGTGATTGGCAATTAAAATATAAATAAAATAAATAAAATATACCACTGCGAGAATCGAACCTACGACCCACATGTTCAGTTGCACAACTCTTATCGACTGCTCCATACTCTCATTCATATACAATAATGATATAAAATAATTTAATCTTAAAAACAAAAACCTTTAAAAAAAATTTCAAGGAAGCGCTAACAAAATTCTGATTTGTTCGTAAACTAAATGTATGATCGTTATGAAATTTTCAGGACTTATTAACCGCATCAAAATGTATTTAGAAACCAATTTGCAACACTAGTATTTGATTTGAGGTTTGTATGGTTTTATCAATATTGAGGGCGATCGGGGGGAGGTATCCAAAACCTGAAAGATTTAATTTCTTCGTATGCTTTATGCAAACATAGTAAAATAAAGTTGTACTTAAAAAACCGGGTCAAAAAAGCGATAAATATCGATAATAAGACAACGAAAAGATTTATCGATCTTTTGAAATAAAATTGATCTGCGTATGGTATATACGAACCCAATGAGTCCAAGATCACCTTTCTAGCTTTTGTAGTCTCTGAAATAGACGCGTTCATACAGACAGACGGACACACAGACAGACAGACAGACGGACATGGCTAAATCGACTCGGCTAGTTATGCTGACAGACGGACATGACTAAATCGACTCGGCTAATATCTAACCTCCCCCAAAAATTGCGACCTTGACACTCCGACCACGCTAAAGATTGATACCTTTATATGTCAGCCACGCCCACTAGAACTCCTCCAGCGTCCCCACCCGTCGCAAATGCCTATCTCTCCCAGAGTTTTTAAGCTAGAGTTACCATTTTTGGAGGATAAATAACTGGTCACCTCCTTGACAGATCGGAAAAAAACTTCGGCGACGACCTTCCCCACCCCCACCACACAAATTACAAAATACCGAAAATGATCAAAATAACCATAATAATGAAGAACGTGAACGGGTATATCGCACTCGGTAACGCCCGACTGCAGCGTTTTTAGTTGTTTTATTAGTTGTTGAGGCAGCAAACAGGGTACAGGATACCCTTTTATCTGTCTATATTCTTATTATAATTTTAAACCATTAATATATTCTATAATATATTCTACACTAATTTAACAAGTTTTCTTAATCTATTATGTCTGTAAATTGGCGACGTTTGAGTCGCCGTATTGTTTTTGCTCCAGCCAAGGCGTAAGCCAGACGGTTTTGATGTCTTACCAGCCGGTTGTTATAACGACTGCTGTGTAAGCAAATTTGGTCCTCTACCGTGGCTACATGTAGGTCCCGATGAAGCGTATTGTTTCGTACATTCCAATCCGCACCAGTCATTGGGCGTAGCGCTTTATTTTGTAGGAGCTGGACCCGAGCTCGGTTAGATTTAGCTGCTATTCCCCAAATTTTGCATTCCATATCTCCATGTTGGAGCAACGACCTGTTGATAGACGAGTCTCTTATGTCTCAGTGGAAGGTTACTATTTTCATTGAGCAGCTTTGCTCTGCAAGTTTCGACCATCGTGGATATGTGGTGTTGAAAAGTCAGTCTTTGATCGAATATTAACCTGAGGTATTTCGTCTTATAATCCTGTGCTAGGCGGCTACCGTGAAGGAACACGGCTGGCGGTATTTTATGCCTTAGCGTGGGAATATCTGCAGAAAAGGGCGAGTAGAGAACTGGCCCGAGAACACTTCTCTGTGGTACTCCGGCAAGCGTCGAATATACATCGGAGATGTCATTTCTTACTTTGACAGCAAACTTTCGATCTCGCAAGTATGAGCCCAGCATGAAGAATGGGGCGGGAAGGGATACTTTGAGTTTGGCAAGAAGGCCAGCGTGCCAAACACGGTCGAAAGCTTGCTGCACCTCTAAGTAGACTGCGTTGCAGTTGCAAAGAGATGAACAGCAAACACGTTGGCTTGTTCCTTGTCTGAGCGGCACCAGTTGCCGCTTGTATTAACGATAGGAACACCGGATGGTTGACGCTTGATGTTTCTTGTAGCCTTCCAGAGAGAGAAGCTGTTTTTTCCATATGGATCCATGTTTTCGAGGAAATTGTCAAAGTGCTGGTGGCGGTGTTCTTATAATGCCTCGGTAAGTTCTTTTGCAACAGCTCTCCACGCAGCCCTGTCCAATGGATGCTGCGTGCGCATGAAAGTTTTCCTGAGGTGTCGCTTCAATCTCAGTAGATTCCGTAGATCATTCAGAAGGAAATTTAGGTTTCTCTGTGTCGTTGGGGTGCTACAGACTGCCCGATTTGCTTCCTCTGCCGCTTCAGTCACCCTTTCAGTAAACACATCTAAGGCCATGTCAATGTTGTGACCTGAATTTTTATCCATGTTCAGGTGGCTCGAGATGTCCAGACTTCTATGGAAAGCTGGTATATTTAAAGATTATCGAATAAGCCTTTTCGCAGGAGGGTTACTCGTAGAGAAGGGGTAGATGTTCGAATGTGGGAGTCCTTTGTATACTGAAAAATACGGGTATCTAATAGGAGTGCTTTTTCGCCGAGGAGCAAACAAAGGTTTTGGTATTCGGTTGAAGTTCACTTAAACTTGGGTGGACAGTATATAGCTCCAACTGTAATTCTCCCGATAGATGTTTGGACTGAGCATGTGGGCAATTGGAATTTGTTGTTACTGACTGGCGCAAGTGGAAAGTGTTGCGTGTCGTTTCTAACCAGAATGGCTGCGCCACCTTTTGGAAATCTGGCATGCGGATGATTGGCAGAGTAACTTTGATAGCCATATACTTTAGGTGTTGAACTGTGTAATAGACGTGTTTCACTTAACAAAATGATGTGGATATTATTCAAGTTCACAAAACATGAGTTAATTAAGTGTTTCCACAGTGGTAATAAGCGTGTCTAGTTTGGGGACTACAGCTTCAGACAGTTGCTCACGCTGTGTGTCTTGTATATAATGGCGTTGCTGTTGGTAGTGCATTTGTTGTGGCTGCTGACTATGCGGGTGCGTTCCCTTTTGCTGTTGAGTTCGAGTATTCAAGTCTCTCTTGAACACGGTACACGCAGACTCCTTGCGATGCTTTGCTCCTTTGTTCGTATGGACGGAAGATTTTCACGACTTGCGTTCTAAAAGTTCCTTGTAGTAAGTGCATATCTTATAGTTGGCTGGGTGGTTTCCCACGCAGTGAGCACAAGTTGCTGGTGCGTCAGTCGTGCGATGTTCTTGGGAACATATTAGACAAATAAATTGGTAACGACAATATCTGGCTGTATGACCGTAGAGTTGGCAGCGTCTACACTGCACAATCTCCCACCTTTTACGTGTATCTTCAAAGAGTATCCTTTGCTTGCAAAGGGTCCTGATATAGTGTACTTTTTTATTGTTTTTGGATGGTGCTAAGTTAAGAAAGAAGAGGTCAATCTTCCCATCTGTAGCTCCTTTAGTGGGGTGTTGGATATGAAGAACTTTATGTCCATTTTTCTCCATCTGACTAATAAAGTCATAGAATAGGATGATAAAGTGTAGGCCCTTGAGCACAACACAATATGACTTATCCTCCTTAAGTTAGAAGCTGTGAAATTGCATATGCAGGTCCTCAAATTTTCTGACAATGTCTCGATAAGTTGTAGAGTCTTCGGCGTAAAGGCGAACTGTGCCTACTTGAGAAGCATTACAGACCATCTTTTCTGGATCTGCAACTTCGGCTAGAGTGTCCAACATGTTGGTTGTTGATGTCAGAAAGAATAATCGTTGGGGTTTGGTGCAGATTTCACAGTGTTTATTGGTTGTGGAGGAATGGGATGTTGGGATATAGGCGGCTGGATTAGGTGTGGACTTATCTGTTTGTGTAACTGTTATATTATATGCTGTTGCATTGCTTGCAATATTCTGGAAAGTAGTGGTGCGCTTTTGCGGTACTAGTGGAGACGAACGGTGAGTAATTTTGCGTTTCTTGACCTGAAACGATTGTCGTAGCTTCCTGTTGTCCACCTCGGGAAATGGAGGACAGTCATACTGGTGTTACTAGGTAGAGTTCATTGATATACACTGCCGCCGTTTATAAGCCCAGAACGGGTATCTAATGTAGAGCAGTGGGCATTTTTAATAGAGTTAAGAGATTGGGGTCTGGTTTTAGCCAGAGCGGAATATATGCTGGAAATAGGTGCGGTTAGTATGGATATGGTGTTTGTGGTGGTTGTTACCAGCGACGTCGTTATTATGGCCACATTGATATTGTATGAGATAGGAAGATGTGCTTGAAAGCTCTTGTCATAATCTGTCTCGATTGTGTCTGGCATTCTTGACTTGTTGTTTGGTATTTTGATTGTCTTTAATGACACAAGTGGAGAGGAACCCACGAGCTGCAAAACTTTGCCACTTACGGGTGGACATGTCAATTTATTTTGTAAAATTCAGAATTTGTAATTTTTCATTTGGGCAGAACAATTTTAACGTTGTGTCTTGACAAGCAGTGTTGTAAGACTTAAATTGCAATTTGTCTGGAATATTTGAATTGCGGGTTTTTTTGGTTTTATCGATATTGGAGGCGATTGGGAAGAACTGTCCAAAATCCGGAGGTATTAGAATCTGTGTTATGCCCAAAAAAAATGGGGTCAAAAACACGATAAATATTGATAGTTAGAAATGCTATGGTATATACGAACTAAATAAGTCCAAGATCTGTTTTCTACTTCTTGTAGTTTGTGAAATCGACGCGTTCATAAATACAGACAGACGGACAGGGCTAAATCGACTCGGATGTTGGTCCTGATCAAGATTATATATACTTTAAGGGTTCGGATATGCTTTATTCTGCCTGTTACATACATATACACAAAACCGTTATACTTCCTTTACCCATTTTCAATGGGTTTAGGCTTAAAAAGGAAATTATCACAGGAGATTATTTGCTTTTGCTTTAAAGGCCATATTTATCTTATTTTATGGGGAATTGATTAAAGTGTAATGGATAAAAATTGTATTGCTTCAGTTCAGATCATCTTGATTATATTTAATATTTCCCAAGCATGCTATGTGTGCGCTAATCTGATGATGCGCGGTGTTTAATTTTAATCTGTACAATCTTATTTTCAAACACGTTAGATCGCTCTAATCGAGAGCACCCGACGATGAGATACCCTGAACTCAGCTGTGAACTTTCGTTACAAACATTTCAATACGTACATACACAAAATAACTCATACATATACATATATTCTAGCTACATACATGCATACAGGCCCTCGGACGGATAGGGCTAATCTACTTTTCTAGTGAGTCAGAACAAAAATATATTTACAGGCGGAAGTATATATATCAATCACCCCAAACATAAAAAAAACCATAAAATCCATTTCGATGCTCTTAATAGGTCCTGAAAATTTGAAACCGATCATACATTTAATTTAGAACATGGATCGTTTCTACAGTGGGGGCACGCGCAACTACCGAGTAAAGTGAGTGCGGCATGCATTTGTGTGTGTGTGTGTGTGTGTGTGTGCGAGAATTTGTGTATGTATGTGTGAATGCAAATGGGTTGACATGTTTATAAGGACAGATCGCAGGGTTCAGGGTATCTCCTAGTCGGGCGGCTCTGACTAAAGCCTTCTCCCTTTTTATACCCTGAACCCATTGAAAATGGGTAAAAAAGGGTATAATGGTTTCGTGCAAATGTATGTAACAGGCAGAAGGAAGCATCTCCGACCCCATATCAAAAGCTCGATAACTCATTCCGTTTTCTTATTATCGATATTTATCTCTTTTTTGACCCGGTTTTTTAGACATAGCTCCTAAACTATAAAAGCTAAAGCCACCAAATTTATTTCACTATGTAATGCGTAAAGCATCATAACGATCATACATTTAGTTTACGGGCCAACAGCTGATTGGCTGAAGCGCAAGCAAATTCTGTGTTCTGTCTTAAGTTTTTCTTGAAATTGTTTTTTGCAATATATAATTGAATTTTATCACAACAATAACAAGTGAAAGTATGGCGCAGCCGTTAGGAGTTGTGCAGGTGAAGTCGAAGGGTGCGGGTTCGATTCCCGCGCTGGAACACTATGAAAATTCTATTATCTTTTTCTAATTATCAATCATTTTAATAAATATATTTATCGTTTTTATGACAGAAGAAGAATTTTGTTAGCGTTTTCTTGAATTTTTTTTAAAGATGGGTAAGTTATGTTATATCCTGTGCGAATTAAAAGATACTGTGGTGCAGTCGATAAGAGTTGTGCAACTGAAGCTGAGGGTCGGCGGTTCGACTCCCGGTGTGGTATATTTTATTATTTGTTATTTGGTTATTATTAATTAAAATTTTTTTTAATTTTTAACCACCTCAATACTTATTAAGTGCCGAGAGTTTGTGTGTATGTGTTAAATTCTGGGTTCAGGGTATCTCCTAGTCGGGCGGTCCCGACTAGGCCAATCTTTCTTGTTTTGTCTGCGTCAATATAACGCGATCATGAGACAGTCAAAGGTAAATAACTATATTGAATCGGCAGTTGATACTGGCCTAGACCGTTAAACGCATCATAAATGTATCTCCTTTTTTGTGGGTACAAGGCATACATGGTAAAAAAAAATAAGGCAATAGCATTTTAATAGACTATTCTTCCTTTGCGTAGTATTATATTCCAATGACTGTTGTAAAGGTAAAACTGCAAAAAAGATTTAGTTTCTATGTCTACTTTATATTTAAATAGAGATTCCCCCTTGATAATAGTCAATAAAAGGCTTAAAATAATGAGAAGGGTTGAACTGTGACGGTTATTTTCCTAGTGCATCTAAGTTATGTGTCCGCTCTTATGCTGCTTCACGGAACAAAATGCCGAGTAATGTAAAACAACAGTAATATAAAATATGTAGTCCCTTATACGAATTCCTTCGGTGGCATTTTTAGCTTGAAATATTTGTCGTGCACACATTGCAGAAGGCTCACATTTACTGAGCTATGCTTCAGGTAAGAACAGCCGTGGGCACCTATGTATGTCGTCATATTGAAAATATTCACGAAAAGCTTGTAAACTTTGTGCACCCTCATAGCTTTACAAGGGGTTGGGGTTTCACCGCTGGTCACGCTGACAGAGCTTATTATGGTTTACGTGGGTGCTTTTTAATGTTTTCAAAATTCACTTCACGCAAGAATTCCTTTTGTTCTTATAGCATATTTTAAATTAGTTTGCAAAATATAATATATATATTTGTAGTTGATGCTGCTACGCACAATGTTAGCTCGTTTTAGATACATAAATGTTTGTGACCTGCAAATATAGACCATTTCAAATGGTCACTATGAGCGCAAACATAATTTCAAAATATCTTCTTTCACAGTTACTCTAATACACATACTTAAATTTCCTCAATGACAATGTCAGTAAGTAGTTTTATGAACATGATAAATCGTTACTTAGATTATACCGTACTTTATTCTTGGCGCATGTCAATCGAAAGTGTTTGTCTATATTCAGCTTTCATAGTAAACACATTAACTAGCAACTAAATATACCGGAAATTCACTTATCCGCAACATTAAACATACATCACTGTGGACGGTGGTATGCGCTGGCATGAAACGCAACAAAGTGTGAAAAAGGGGCTAGGAATATATATGTATATGCCGATCAGGTCAAATTATATATATCGATCGATACCATAACATGTACAGCTTATCTGGTTCAAGAGATACGAAGCTGTAAGTGATTCGGTAATAATTTTTATCGATTGGTACATCGTTTATCCTCAATTCGATAAATCGTTCAAAAGTTGTGAAGAAATAATAAAGTTGTCAACTTGCGAACAAGAAATGCAAATACATTTTTTAAGTGTCCTCTTTTGTGCGAATGATAGGGCTGACATAGCTTTCTGAAACTTTGTCGACTTATTTCCTACCATAAATAGACCTGAAGGAGCCTGTTTGGGGGGTCCAGTTATCTACCCTTCAAATTTAGTAACTCTAGCTTAAAAACTGTGCAAGATATAAGCAATTCCAGCGTGGCGGGGGCGCTGGGGGCATTCTAGTGAGCGAGGCCGGGATATCAAGGTAGCACTCTTTAGGGGAGGTCACCAGCTATCTACATACCAAATTGGGTGGCTCTATCTTAAAAATGTGGACTTTATCGATATGCGATTATAGGTGTTATCGGATTGTCACGCCCCCAGGTGAACGCCCCCAAAATCCTTAACACTTTATCTGACGCGGATACACACGAGTATATATCCAAAATTTCAAGTCTCTAGCTTCAATGGCGACGAAAATAATTGCGTTCATACGGACAGACGGAGGGACGGACAGCAAGACGGACATTGCACAAAACCAATACACTCTCACTTCGTGAACGAGTATAAAAATAAAATTACTTTTTGTTTTGCTTGAGCAGTGTACAAATTTAAAGTACTAATAAAATGCTTGAAAATAAATGAGTGTCGCGAGAAAAAAAGTGCTAGAAAATAAAAATAAATTAAGGTAAGAATGAAGCCCTGAACAAATATTGGGTAATATGCAAAAAACTACATTTTGCGAGTGATATTTATATTACTATTGAAGAAGACTCTGAGCCGCCGGAGAAACAAATTGAAGCAATAGCAATGCAGACCAACAGTTTAGTTTATAGTTTTATACATGTATACATACATGTGTACATATGTTAAAACAAGTAAGATTGCTCTAGTCGGGACCGACCGACTAGGAAATACCCTGAACCCAGAATTTAAAACATACACACAAACTCTCGGCACGTAATGAGTTTTGAGGTGGTTAAAAATTAAAAAAATTTTATTTAACAATTACCAACGAAAAATGAAATATACCACACCGGGAGTCGAGCCGCAGCTTCAGCTGCGCAGCTCTTATCGACTGCATCACACTAACATAACTTAACCATCTTTAAAAAAAATTTCAAGGAAACGCTAACAAAATTCTACTTCTGTCATAAAAACGATAAATGTTAATAATAATTATTGTTAATTAAAAAAAAAGAACATTTATGTGTCCATATTGCAACTCCTAACGGCTGCGCCACAATTTAATACAGACCTGATATTGCTGTGATAAAATTAAATTTTGGTATTGCAAGCAAATTCCAAGAAAAACGCTATACAAAATTTTGCATTTGTATGTGTGTGAGCACTTGAACACAGAAATTGCTTGCGCTTCAGCCAAACACCTGCTTGGCCCCCACTACTGAAGAGAGATTCTTGATTTGCTCGTCAACTAAATGTATGATCGTTATAAAAATTTTCAGGATATCATATCATATCATGAGTGAATTAATTAGTAGTGTGGTGTAGTCTATAAGAGTTCTGCAACGTATGCCGAATGGGCGGCGGTTCGACTCCCGGTGTGGAGTATTTATTTTTTTTGTGATATTAATATTAATTCAATTTTTATTAACCTCAATTTTTAATTAACTCAACACTTATCAGGTGCCGTAAGTTTGCGTGTATGTTTTAAATGGTTCAGGGTATCTGCTAGTCGGGCGGTCCCAACTAGAGCAATCTCACTTGTTTTAGATTAAAATTACATCCCTGCAGTTAAGTCAGTTTACCGAGCCGCTACTAGTAGATGAGAGAGAGTAAAGCTGGCATCCACATGCGAGCATCCTCGGCAAACAAAGAAAAACAAAAACAATCTCATCTGAACAGGAAAAACTCAACAAATCGAGCCAAGCAGGTTGGGGTCGTGGCCAAATGTTTATATCGATCTTTAAACGAAGTGACCAGTTATTTACCTTCCAAGTGTGGCGTTAATATAGATTTCGCGGTATGTGGGGGCGGAAGCGAGAAGGAGGGGTCGTGCCAGGACAATTGTTTCTGTAACGTCTGGAGGAGCTTCCCAGTAATTTATATATTTGGTTAGCTTTAAAATATAAAATATAGATAGATAGATAAGCATTTCCGATTTTTGAGGTCGCTGGAGGGCATTTTAATGGGCGTGGTCGGGATATCAAGGGAGCAATCTGTGGGGGAGGTCACCAGCTATCTATATATCAAATTTGTTAAGTCTATCTTTAAAATTGTGGGAAATATTCATCTAAAGAAGTCATATAAATATTTACGCGTCCTCGCCACCATTCAGCAAATTCAATTATTATCTTCCAACCAACCAAGTCTTTTTCCTATGAATTTTGTTATACCCTGAATCCATTGAAAATGGGTAAAAAAGGGCTTAATGGTTTTGTGCAAATGTATGTAACTCTTTCAGTTTTCTTAGTGACCATATGTTTTAATATGGTCGCGTAAAGCATACGAAGAATTTAAATATTTCAGGTTTTGGATACCTTCCCTCAATCGCCCCCAATGTCGACATAACCTAAAAACCGCAAATCAAATACTACAGACCTGCAAATTAATTTTTACGTTCATTTCGATGCTCTTAATAAGTCCTGAAAATTTCAAAACGATCATACATTTAGTTTAGAAGAAAACAAGGATTTCGTTTCTGTAGTGGGGGCGATGCGCTTGCCCGAGTAAAATGAGTGCGGCGTGCATTTGTGTTTGTGTGTGTGAATTTGTGTAAATGAGAGTTGAAGTGTTTATGAAGACAGATAGCAGGGTTCAGGGTATCTCCTAGTCAGGCGACCCCGACTATGGGCTTCTCACTTGTTTTATTATGAAAACACTATTGTATTATAAATTTGTACACAACAATTTCGTTTTAATGTTCTATTTCAATTGACAATACAAATTGAGCTCGAGTTCAAAATTTCGTTTTACGAACATATCCAATGGCATTTTCAATATAAGCAGATATGCGGTCTCGAGGTTTGGCTTATGAAATACGTTTTACAGATTTTTTAATAGCTACATTATTATAATAATAGTTATGATTATGTTGTAAGAAATCCAGAAATTGTCTTTGTTTCACGCTTTACATGTAAAACAGTAAAAAAACATTTTTTTTTATTTTACTTAAATTTAGATGGTTTGAAGACCTACGTCCTTAAAAATGTGAATCGATAGCATGCCATCTCAGTCTAATTATAGCATTGACAGTGATCCACAGTAAATGCATTGTGGAAGTGTAAATAAATATTTTTTTATTTTTGTGCCCTTTATACAAGTTTGTCTTTATTTAAGTTTATAAATAAAATTCCAAGCCAGAAATAATAGCACTATTTCACAAATTTTTGAACAAACATATTGTACCTTAAAGACTTCTTCGAGTAAAGATTTATAAATACTCAAAAGATACAGTTCATCTTTAAACCAGTCTTAGTCCACATTAAAAACCAATAGAACAAAATTGTATCTTCATATATACAGTGGCACACCGAAGTATTGGCACAGCATGCATTTTTGACTTTGCTGCTATATTTCGCCGTTATTTTGATCATATATTGATTAAAAACATTTTGCCTACGATGCTTCCAATATTGAAACGGCTTCTGTTCTTTAATTTTTTTGTTCTGAATATAGTAGTAAATTAGTCAGTAATAAATTAGTCAAATAACGTCGAAATATAGCAGCAATGTCAGAAATAAGCATTTATATGTTTAATCTGTATTAACTGCCTAGTCGATATATATGTATGTCCGTCTGCCTCTCTGGCTTTTTGTATGTTTTGAAATTAACGACTAAAACATTGCTTCGTCATTTTGCTGCAGGCAATACACATGTCGAAGTTAACCGTATTGAACCACTATATAATTTAAATGATATAAGACTGATCGGTAAGACATATATATGAAGTTTTGAACATCTATATTCAATAGTGATAAAAACAAATGTATGTCGGAAATGAAAAAATTTTTTAAATAAGTAATGTATTGTAATACTGTATTGCTGTAATGCTGAATATGTTATTTTGTTTAGAAGGTTTAATAATTATAATGTTTTGATGTTTTGCCTATAACTGGCTTGTTAGAAGGTATAAAAGAGTTAAGCTGAATGTACGGAAAGGTATAGAACGTAAACCTTGTTTTTTTATTGCCTTTACTGTTCCTAATTTGTGACATTGTTTAATTTATTTCCCGTGTGTAATGCAAAGAAGCATACCTTATTCGTTGTATAGAAATGTATTCTTGTAATTAATTATTGACGTAAAATATCTTCACTAAATAGATCAGATACAAGATCTACAAAGATTTATCTTAAATTTATTTTTTATAAATGTAGTTAATTTATATAATTTAATCAATTCTTTAATATCAAAGTTGTATGTAAATGTGATCTAATATTAAGATTATTTTATTACAAACTACTTTTACAATCTTGTCATTGATAATTAATTTAATTGTCGAATACTTTTTTCATATGTTATTATATCATTGTGGAAGAGGCAGAGCTTCGAACTTCCAAATTTTCAACAAAAAAAGTTATGCCATCAAGTCGACTAATTGGATTTTGTTCGATCCAATTATATTCATTAGCAGATACATGAGAGCAAAATACTCCCAAAAATAATTAAATAATTAGATTAATTAAATAATTAAAGCGGTTGTCCTTCGCTCTTTTCAATATTTCTCGGCCTGCTGACTATCTTTTTAAAAACACTTCAAGTTGCTAAGTTGTTATACCCTGTTCCCATTAAAAATTGCCTAAGAGTTTATAATGGTTTTGGACAAATACAACAGGTAAAAGGGAACAACTAGGTCCCCTCAAGAAATAAACATCATTGACAGCATCAAATTGTCAGTCCGTCTGTATGATGGAGTCGATTTCAGAGACTATAGCTAGATATTTAAAAAATTAATTTCCATCCGCATATGCAGTCTACAATAATCCGTCTTAAAATCAATAAATGTCAACTTTCACCCCTAAGGTTTAAGCTTATATGGGGAACTTTAAGTAGGTTCTCGCATAGTATACACAGTACATTTCACATATGTATGATATATATTTTTCTACTTCATAAAAATGTATAAAAACTCATTTAAAGACCTTACACAGATTTGCATGTCATTTCATTCCTGAAAAACAATACAATTGGACTATAACCAACTTATTTCGAAATGCACTTCCCAACCGTGAGTATGAGTACAGAAGAATCCTGTATGGGCAGCTTGGAAGTGGGTACAGGGTGCCTCCTAGTAGGGTACTCCCCATAAGAGCGTCTTACTTCTTTTATCAAACAAAATACATATTTCTACTTAATTTATTGTACTTATATACCTATGTTCAAGTAGGGATCACATTAAAATTGGAAGTGTAATTGAAAAACAACAAGTGCGAACGTCGGGCGTTACCGACTGCGTTATACTCGTTCACGGTCTTAATTATTATTGTTATATTGAAAAATTTTGTTTTTTAGAACATGACATTTTTAAAGAAGGCGGCGCGGTACAAAAATTTTAACACTGTGTCTAAATAGGATAGCTACAAGTATTTATATATCGAACGTTTCAAGTCTTTATCTTCTATATCGCCTAAAAAGTTGCGTTCCTCCGGACAGTCAGAAAGCATGACGGACATTGCAGAAACACACTATACTAGTTTCACTTCGTGAACGAGTATAAAAATAACAATGATTGTTAATTAATAAACAGATGCCGTAATTACCATAAACGATGATATAAAAACTGAATACATACAAACATATTTGCTTGCACACATACATGTAAGTAGTTGTCATAATTTAACATTTAAAAATATGTCGAAGCATTGAATTGGGTTATGATATTTTGGTAAAAACGATTATAACGAAACACTGTAAATCTATTTTGAATGTTTTGATAGCCAAGTTTAGACTACACCATGTATATGTACATATCGAAGTTATTCATGCAACAAGCATAATATGTATTTACATTCATCTCAATTAAATTAATAATTGTTCATTGTGATATTGGCGACAATAATTGACGCTTTGATTACTCTTTAGAAATAAATGCATTAAGCCTGGTAATCTCTTACTCTATTTAGCATAAAGCTAATTTATTATATTTAACCAACCCTGTCGACAAAGGCTGATGGAGGACTAACATGCTTTTCAGTAAAAATGTAATCTAATTGCTCAGTTTTAGGGTTCTTTTGTAATATGCTGTATGGCTTTGATATAATTTCAGAGCTGGTTTCTTTCTGAAATTTGTGGTCACTCATAGTGGAACCAATAGCTAACGTCTCAGTATTGCTTAAAGTTTCCATACCATGGTATTCAAGAGACCTGTTATGTTCACTTGAGACCCCCAACAAATCACTTGATTCAATACTGTAAATATGGTGATGATGACTTAAAAATTTGAGATGGTCCCCTTCTGCATTTAATAAAAGTTTTGCATTCGTGTCGCTATTATTTTTTTTATAGCATGTAATAGCAGGGGGGCCATCGAGTTGATCTTGCTCTTGTGACTTCAATTTTTCAAAATATGACCCCGATTGTGCAGTTGGTCGGGAGATGCCCTTGGTTTCCCCACAATCGCGATTAAGGGTGTCGCTGTTGGTATTATTATCGGTACTTTTGAATCGCTGACGACTGGATATACTTCTGGACATATCTGTACATTGGATTGCAGTTTTGGCAGATTTAATTGTGAGAACTTTCCGCTGGGAATCGCAAGAGTACGTTGATTTCCGTTGTTGCTTTGCTGTCGGGTCAAAGAGCCTGTAGTCGATGTCCAAGACGCTATAAAATTAAATATATATTTAAAACATGTATTATTAGTTTTATTGACTCGTGTGCTTACAAAAGAAAAAACAAACATGTCATACTGCTCTTTCCCGGCTAAAGGATACCCTGTACCCAGCTACGAGCCCACACGTTCTCACAAAATTAGAAGAAAACAAGTAAGAACGCTGCAGTCGGGCGTTACCGACTGCGTTATACTCGTTCAAGTTTTTCTTGGGTGACTTTAGCATTAAAACTGTGAGAGCTTTCAATTTTTGCGTTTTGCGGGGATGGGATTTGTCGGTTGGGGTTGGGGAAAGGGGTGGCCGATTTTTCAAGGAGGTGACCAGTTATCTATCTTCCAAATTTGGTAACTCTAGCTTAAAAACTGTGGGAGATATAGGCATATCCGATTTTAAAGGGCGGGGGCGTTAGGGGGCATTCTAGTGGGCGTGGCCAG
>SCDS01001576.1:0-14786 GCA_004149465.1 Drosophila nigromelanica
TACGGATATCGCATTGACAGCTGCTGTGTACCTTTGGTTTCGGCCAGCTGTTAGGGCTTGGCTTTTGAATCGTTTGCCTTTGTGGCCAACTGTCAAGAACAGCGGCGGCAACAGCAGCAACAACAGCAGTCGCAACGACAATGGCAACTGAAATGGCAAAAACTTTGAGCAGCAACATGGCTTAAAGCCTGTAGCGCTGTTGCCAGAGTTGCCAGCCAGTGTCAATAAAATGAAATTAAAAACTTTAAATAACAGCCAGCGAGCGAGCGGAGTGGCCGAGACAATTTAATCAAGCAACTGCAAATGAATGCCCTGAGCAACAGAGAAGAGACCGGTGACAAAAGATGAGAATTCAAGACCAAGAAGACGCCGTGGCGCCAAAGCGTAAGCGCCCATTTGCATGCCACCAACATCAACAAGAACAACAGCGAAACAATCAAAAAGTTTTTAAAACAAATTAAAAGTTGACAGCAGGCAGCAGGCAGCAACGGAACAGGCAAAAGGGGCTGCTAAACTGCAACGGCCTCTCGCAATGACTGGCAAATTTATGATGCGGTCAAGTGCAATGCACTCAAGTGGGTAAACGGAACGCAGAGGGAATATATAGATACTATATATTCCCCCAAAGGGGCTCGGGCTGGAGCTGGGGATAGCTGCTACTATGTGAAACCAACTTTATTAGCCGAATATTTTAAACAGGAACTGAACCGTTTTATGGCCCGAGGTGTCGTTGACACGGGCTGCCTCTTTACTTAACGCCAATAACAACAACATCAATAAACAACCACAAAATCAGCAACAACAACGATAACAAAGCCAACTGGCAGCTCGGATTAATGTCAAGTTGAGTGCCAGCTCACCAGAGACAGACAAAGTGCACAAACGTTTCAATTAATTACAAATTGTGCTTTATTAACAATTTGCATTTCAAATATTTGCTTTTATGTGGTCCACCAGGAAATGAAATATTGTAGCATCAAAAAAAAAAACGATCAGATATCATTATAATGCATTTAATTAATTTTTCACATCTTTTATTTATTACAACTTTCTAAGCACTTTAAAGCTCTAAATCAGCTTAAATGTTGGTACCGAATGAATTTTGAGAGCTTAATTAAAACAATGCTATTCTAATATTTCATATTAATTTACACACTTAAAAAGGCATTTTAAAGCTTAAGCTTAAATGATGAAAGCTTGCCAAACTTATTTTTCATTATAACTTTTAGTGCTCTAAGATTTCAGATAAAATCTAAAAGTTCAAGTTTAAATTGAGAATATTTATTGAAAATAGATTGATGAATACCATTGAAAGACGACGTTATATATGGTATATACATATGTATGTATAGCCAACATACCCTACTTCCTTTCCATTTGCGACATTGACAAAAACTTTTGGACAGCTGTAAGGTGGGTGACCCAAAATCGATTGAAGCCTTGTGCAAAGACAAACTTGCTCGAAGGATCAACTGCAACTGCAACTGCGACTGTTCTATTGAAATTGCAATTGCGAACAAAACTTAAATCGAATACATGACAAATGATGAACGATTTATTTATTTGCCTTTGCGACTCGTTGCACGGTGGGCGTGTCGCTGCCCACCTGCCACGGCATTAATTTTTGAGGCGACGCCAAAATCTCAACGAAAGATGGCCAAAAGAGGAAGTGTGAGAAGCGAAGCGGCAACGAGTTACAAAATTCTACGGTTAAGTCAAGGTTATATGCCATGGTTCAATTACCTACACTTTTGGGGCTCGTTTTTTATGTCTACATCTCATGACAGTAACTTTTTTCTTTTTCTTTTTGTGTGTTTTTTTTGCTTTTGCTTTTGCTTTTGCACCCTATGGATAATGGCAGTTGGAGCTAGCTCTTTGGCAAAGGTTAAAGCCAAATTAGAAAACAAAGTCTTATGCTTGAGCGCACAGGCAAGAGTCTTTGGTCAAGAGTTGAGCCCCCTTCGCATTGCTCAAGTATGCAGCAATCATCATGATGATGTTCATGATTATATTCATGATGATTATGATGTTGATGAGCATGATGATAAGTTTGCTTGCTCTTGCTGGCCAATGGCCACACTTGAAATGTAATTAGAGTGCAGCCAAATGCATCCGAAAAAGAATGTTGCAAAAAATTGAAGGGCGTCCGCTTTTCAAGTCCTCTGCCAAGTGGCGTTTGGTTTTTTGCTATCTTATGTTGCTGTTGTTGTACTTATTGTTGTTGATGTCTGCCATGAACTTGGCAAACAACACATCCATAATGACAGCCAACATCAACTGAGCTTACTTTAAAGGCATTCGTTAGTTACTAGTTGGCTGCACATCAGTTTAATGACAGGCCATCAAAGTGTAATAAATATTATACATTTGTGGATTACAACATTTGATTATTTTAACAGAAAAGCATAGCTAGGGAAACTAGCCGTAATCAGTGGTTAACTTAGCCAACTTTAAGCAGGTGTCACTGAGCCTTTAAATTGCAATTTTCTATAGTTAATTGATAAAAATATAATTTAAGTCAATCTTTGATTACAAATACAGGTACTCAAATCGAAGCTCACCCACAGTTTTGCAAAATGCTTATCATGAATATTAATGGCTCAACTTTGCTTTCGCTTTGCCAACACGGACAAACGCCCACACACACGTACACAACATTCGAATGCATTTAAAAACGATGTTGTTGGTGTAAATTGTATAAGATACAGAGCGAACAATAAGCTGAAACAGTGCTAAATATATAAAAAATATGGGTAAAAGAAAAGAAAAAGATATTAAAAGTCCATTGATTTTTCTTGCGAAAGACAGAAATCAGTTGCTGTTGCTGTCTTTGTTCAGTTTCCATTTCAAGCTAAATTTTTAAAACAATTAATCAAATAATTTGTGCTCAGTTTTAGTTCAGCTATGCATCGGTCATTCAACGCTTTTTCGCCGAAGAAAGTCTCTTCGCCATCGCGACACTGATGATCATCGATCAGCGCCATCAGCGAACGAAACGACGATCTTTTGTCTTTGGCTGCTCTGCGCTGCCATGTTATACTAGCCAGTGCTAACGGGTTTTGATGAGTTCGGCCAAAACGCTTAAAATAGCAACTCTTTTTTTTTTCGTTTTGTACCAGTAAATCGTTGACGTTTATGCGAAAGCTTTGACCAAAATTGACAAAAGCCAGAGCGTATTCAACTTTCGCTCTTCTGTGGGACAACAACAACTATAACAAAAATTATAACCACATAGTGTCAAAGTTTTCGAGTTCATTCCACTTTGCCTTAGAGTGGTCAAACCCCAAGTAATACCCTAATAATTGCCAATCAAAAATGCACCACTATTTTTTTTTAGGGCCTTGTGCCTATTTTGATGAACTTTAATGATATTTATAATAGTTTTATATATTTCTTCACGGTTTACTTTTCGGATTTCGCTGCATGTATATTTAAAGTGTTAAATTAATTTAACGTAAAACCAAATATTGTATGAAGTGACTCGTATAACATACGTATGTCAAGTTTAAATGTGGAGTTTAATATATCTGTGTGTATTTAATTCGCAATTCTGCTTATACACTTATAACCCGTTCTTTAGGGTATTTTAATTTTGTTACCGACCCTTTAAAATAGATATAAATAGGTTTTATTAGTATCAACAGCCGAGTGGATATAGCCATGTCTGTCTGTTTTTCTATGCAAATAAGTCTCGGATTTAAATACTACTGAATATATTTTTCAGGGGAACAATCGGTCGCAAAATGGATTTTGCATAACATCAAATATTCAAAATATACAAACTAACAATCTTTTTAAAATATATAGTATAATAGCCTTTTATAGGAAGAATTGTCTTGAAATGTCTTGAAGGGTAATTTACAGTCCTTGCTTTTTATTTTTATTTATTTATCAAAGTTGTCTTGATACACGTTGTTGAGTATTTATTGTTGAGTGAATTAACCACTTGGGCTTACTTACTCTGCATTTCGATAATACGTTTGTTTTGCCGCTGCTGTTGAACTCAATCGAAAGGCTGGTTATGACGTTTATTGCCAAATAATTCATGAGCAGCTTAAGACCGGTGCTGGTCCTTAAGTTATGACATGTCTTCAATGTCAACATTTATGATAGTACTTTGAACAGTCGAAGCAACGGTCCTCGCAAGACCTTCAAGCACTAAGCCAGCCAAGTAAATCTAACGAATCCGTTTGCAAGTTTTGCCCAGGCTAAAAACCCACAGAGCATGTCAAATTTTGCAGCTGCACTTGAAAGTTTTCAACTGAACTGAACTTTCACAAGCCTGGCCAACTATGAGTATCAACTACCAAAAGAAACTACCCACTGGTGACTGGCAACCGGGCAACCGAACAACTGGCAACTGAAACCTGAGAATAGCCGCCGCACCCTCACTTAAATCAACACATGCAGATAGGCGTACTGGAGTTTTGGTTTTGCTTTTGGCCTGGCCAATGGGTCAGTTTACTATGATCGCCACGACCCCACCTCCTTTCTCCTACTCCATTAAGCTGCTTGGGCCGCTGGCTAAAAATTGACACATACTCACACATACACACACACACACACACGTACGCACACACAGAACCTGTGGCTACGCATCGCCTGGCAAGTTCAAGTTTAAAAAAAAAATGCCGCGCTGTAAAAGTCGCCTGCGAAACGCAATAGCCAATGGCATTTGGAAAAAAATATGTGTATAAAAAATAGAAACAACAACAACACAAAACTAACTTTGGCAACGTGTCAAGCCGGTTTCTCGCTCCGCGCTCAGCGGCACATGGCCGACACGCCGGTCAACATATTTGATTCGACGCACGATCCAATCCGGTCTGGTCATAAAGAAAATGTCGATTGAAACTATAACAAGGCGACGGACATTGGCAGCGGCAGCAACTGGTGAAACTGCAGCTAGATAATTGAATACGAAAGCCATTCACAACTGTAGTGCGTCTATCCGTATGATTATTCACTTTTGCAGCCAGAATAGCTTCGTCCTCAATTGCAAAACTCTCAAACGAAGTTCAAATTTTGAATGAATCGCTAAAATGAATATCAAGTTCACATAGAGGAAGCAGAAATGTGGCAAGATGCGGCGATGTCTGAATGTATGAATAAAATGAATCCAATGAACAAATAAACAAATGAAGCAAACATTAATATCAATTTGTATTTGTATTTGTATCTGTATCGTATTGAATTTCTGGTAGATAACGGCTGACCGGCAGTTGCTGCTATTTCATATTAATAAATAAATATGGTAACAGTTCATATATTACCATCATTATCATCATCATCATTGATTACGCGTTGTGTGCAGAGTTTTCATAATCAATCAATTGATGGAAGACGTTGAAACAGATGCTTAAATGGGGCAACAGCAGGCGTTGCACTCCCAATCACAACAGTTGGTCAATGCACCAATACATATACACAGACATACTCAAATATAACGGTTAATGCAACGGCAACAGAAGCGGCTACGAACCATCTATAATTTGTCTTAGTCAGTGGTCAAGCAAATCGATGCACGATAATCAACTTGGACTTGAAATTAGGTTTCTTATTCTGAAGGAGAAAAATTTATTATTATCGATCACAGCTATTATATCTGAGGTACTCTCTTATACATTTTTAAAAAAAATTTTAGAATATCAACTGGTTTGATTTCAAGATTAATATTGCATCCAAAATATTTTGACATTTCAAGATTCTTTTCTTTTATTTCGGAAAAATATATTCAACAAAAACTTTGTTTTCGAAAATGAGTGGTTAATTTTCGAAATTTTTTGTTTTACAGTTTTGAATTTCATGTAAATATTGAGCAATATTATACAAATATGGAATCCATATATGAGTATATAAAACAATTTTTTAAGTTTACGGTAACGAAATTATGCATATTAAAATTATGCAAATTTAAAATTTAAAATTATGCATATTAAATTATTAAGGAAAATACCTTCCGAAGAATTATACAGCTGTGTGATTATATTTTGCAATTTAAAACCTTAGACTATTTAAAAATGTATAAACAAAAGTCTTCTACTCTTTTATATGTATATCTTCTATTGAAAATAATAAATGAGACTACTTCCGATTTTTTTGCAACACCAATTTTTAAATACTTTGCTCTCAATGGCGTGCTAATTGTTTGGCAAAATGGTTTCGAATCACATTTTAACAAGCTTTGTGCTATCCTGCGCTGCTGTAAAGAATATCATATCATTTATGGCTTATTGATATTTAAAATAGCAACTGATGCGCGTTTATTGCAGCCTTATCTGAAAGATACAAAAGATACGTAGTTCATAATAGGCAGATTAACGGCTACCAATCTGATTGATCATGACTCATTCACCTTAACCGCAACTTGGGAATTCGAATTTACATTTTTGTTGGATTGCGTTTTGTTTCGCTTTCGAGCCTGTTTGTTTTCATTTATTTTTTATTATTGACGAAACTTTTGGATACCGCAGCGCATTAATCAGAGGCTGCGGGCGGCATTTGCATATTTATTAATACGATCCGGCAACGTTCGCCCCCGTTCGGTGAGAGCGATCAAACGTTAAATGTGTTAATTTATTTCGATTAATTGCTAATTTAACCAAAAATACACATGCGCAGCAACAAGACCAATAACAACATCAGCAAAAAAATAAATAAATTAAAAAAGTGTCGCATAGCAATTTCCGCAAATCGTTTAGCGATTACTCATACGCAACGTTAACCAGAGCGAAGCTGTAACGGGAATTATTGAAGCCGCAACGGCCCCAAAGGTCGAGCAACTTTCATGCCATAAATCATGCAATTCTAAAACTGAAACGCTCGTTGTTGTTGTTGTTGCTTACTTAATTGAGCGCGTCTGGCTGCTAATTAGTTTGATAAACGCGCAAAAGTCAACGTTCAATTCAATTGAATTCAACGCAACGCAACGCAATTCAACGCGATTCAATTCAATTCAATAAAATATAATTGTTGTCGCCTTGCTGCTCGGGTTATGATTTATTTGCCCAAATGAGCGAAGTTATTGCATAAGCTGCCACTTGAGGCGTGGCAAAGTGTGGGAATAGCAGCTCTCACCCAAGCCCATTTCCCAACATTCCCACTTGTAACACATTCAGCTGTGATAGCCGGAAACACTTGCATATGCCGAAAATATTCATATGTTTATGTGGCTCGTTAAGCCAACGACCAAAGCGCAGCAGCCTGCCCGACAAATTGTTGACACATATTTTCATTTAAAAACTATATATATATAAGGCTAAAAAACTAGCAACAGCAAATACCACGTTGAAAGTGAAGGTGGCATTGGCGCGGTCAGCCATGTGGATGGACCATATACGAAATCATGTCTATGCTGATATGATAATCGCATATTATGGCATGTTTATGCAAATTTCTAACAGCTTTTCACACACACACATACACAAGCATACACGTGCACACTCAGCCCAGACATTTAAGCTTGAAGAAAGGTCGTTCAGTTGAGAGATTGTTTTGGTCATGGGATATTGTAATGTTTTGTTCACCAATATGCGAACTCTAAAAAGCACTACTAAATATTGGTAAACATTCGAAAATTTATACCAATTTGATGGTAATTTTAAGCATCTACTAAATATCGAAAAGATTCAATATTGTTTACAACATTTTTAATTAAAACTTTAGTTAAAATTGGCTTTTTTATATAACTTAAAGTGCAGTTGCATATTTAAATGAACGGAAAGGTATATTAAATCAAGTACTCCAAAAAAAAAAACACAAAAAGAAAATAAATAAATGATTCGTATGAATCAGGTCTTTAAAAAAAGATTTAAATCAAATAAAAGTTGAAAGTAGTAGCAATTTAATCGTTTGAAGTAAATAAAATGAACAAAAAAGGATATTTGAATTGCATTTTTTTTAAGTCAAATAGTCGATTACATGTAATTGAACATTAAAAAATTATGATATACTAGAGAGCAAAAAATATTGGACCCAGACTGTTTTTTTTAAGGCAATAACGTTCAACAAAGAAGATTTTCATAGATTTAAATAGTACAGGTATGTTTTATTGACGCTGTTTTAAATCAACAATCGCATGGGCTCTTAACTTTGTTGCTTAGTCACACTTCCGTTGAAAGTTGCATTATGAAATCGCTTATGATGCTTCAATATGCTTTGGTTGTCAACCAAAATATTGAAGTCAAGTCATCATTTGTGCTGTTCATGGATGGATCCCATCCTGGTACCTTTTGACGCGTTTATGCAACTAATCAAAGCGAATGCTCGAGGTTGTTGTTGATGTTGCTATTTGTTTGTTTGTTTGTTGTTGCGCTCTCAGCATTTTCAACTGTGCTGCCTGCACGGTCTTCAATTTCAACTTTTGATTGCACTGCATTAAATTGATTTTCGACATGTTGCCTCAATAACATCTTTGACTTCACCACCGATTTAAACAGTTCCTCGTCTCCGTGTCATCATTTGCCATCATCTTTGTAAATGTGTTTTTTTTGTTTGTTTTGTTGTTGTTATTATCGCGCATGATTGGCATTTCTTCAGTTTTCTGTTTTTTTTTTGCTTTCAACTACAGCATCCCAGTACCCCGGCGCTCATCAGTTTATTTATTTACTTTATTGTTTACTGTTTACTGTGATTACTTCACTTTGTTTCAACAACAGCAACACCAAAACCAACACTAACAACAACTCCAGCAACACTAACAACTGCAGTCACTGCTACTCGTCAAGCATATGAAAATTGATTTAGGCCATTTGTTCATTTCCGATTTGCAGTTACAGTTATGCCAAAGCTGTAGACAATGTTGAAGTGGAAGCCACCGACGCAGCCGCAGCCACAGCCGCAGCCGAAATGTGACACATCATTGTCATCGGTATTCGGGATTTAGATTGGGGATCGTTTATTGCATAAGCTCCATAACAATGCGGAACGCGAGCCATGAGCAGAAGACAGCGATGGCAGCCAAATGACTGGCAAAGCAGCCACAAATATGGCCAAAAATTGTGCCCGCATTTCACTTTTATTTGGCTGCGCTTGTTCGCGAAGCTTAGAAATGAAAATAGTCATCGACTTTAGCTTTTTGGAGCTAGCAAAATACATAGACATTCACTTTTTGCTATTTTGTTTTTTTTTTGTTTTTTGCACAATTGGCACCCGATTTTGGCGGTATTTGTTATTTGTGCAGGTCGTTAAATGTAATTCTAGTTTCAATTCAAGCCAATTTTCATTTAATGACGTTTAATTTGGTTATAAATTTGAACTTAATTTATTACCCAAAGACAATTTTATTTAAAGCGATCTTTAATTTATTGCTAGTTTTGTGATTCAATTGTTTTTGACTGGTGTTATCTCTTTATTCAGTAGTTTGATTAATACAATTTGTACTGAAAATGTATTTTTATCCAATTAACGATTTATATTTATTTAAATAAAGGTACCTTAAAATATACGATTTATGTTGTTAAATTATTTATGTATGCTTATCGCTCGATTTATTTTGTATATATAATACATATTGGACTTGAATTATTTCCTTACTGACTTTAATTTACTAAGGTTTCACTTTTAATTTTGTTTTGGATGAAGTTTTTGTCAAATATATTTAATTGACTTGTACACAAGAATCTTGTTCCTACCAATGTTGAAAACTGATCGTTTTAAGACTCGCATCGAGTTACTTGGACCACTTCCAAGGCTCATATTTACTATGCCATGCACATATTTATGTAGGCATGTATGAATGTTTAAAACAAGCATATAATTTAACAATCCGGCCACAATCAGTTCAGCAAAGTGTTCGCGACAACAACGAAACATGCTTTTGATGGTTTATTCTTTTGTTGTACACCCTTGCAAAGAGTATTCTAATTAAATTATCAGAAGGGTGGATGTTTTTAAATGAAGATTTTTCGTATAATAATCTTGATCATAGTCATAATGTCAGTTGTTTCTCAAGCATAAATCTATTATGAAGAAAATTGAGTTATAAAATTGCTTTCATTTCATTGTTTCATTGTTAAAATATTCTGTAATGATTATGTCAAATTTATTAATATTATTAGAGCAAGATCAGAATAAACTTTATATTATAGTGTATAAAAACTTCGACAGCCCATAGTTAATTATTCGTTCTTTTGCATTTTTTTGCTACAGTTTTTCTGAGTCTTTTTTTGTTTTTTTGTGCTGCCGGGGCGGAAATAGCTCGTTGCCGAGGCGCGCTTTGTGTGCGGCCTTTTCAATAGTACTTTTCACACTTGTGAAAATTAAAACTTAACTGAACATTTTGTTGTTGCCGTTTTTCTTCATTGTTGTTGTTGTTGTAGTTGCCTTTTATTGTTTTAATTTCACGCGTTTTTTTGCACATTGTTTCAATGACCGTCACGCGCCGCAAGCCTCTAGCAAAGCTGCCCGGCCAAACAGTTGAAGTTGTTGCTGCTGCCGGTGCCGCTGCTGATGTTGTTGTTGCTGCTGTCGCTGTTATTTTTGCTGTTTGTTTGCAAAATGAAGTGGTCATATCTGTGCTGTAGCCCCCGCGGCCCGCCCATACCTCGACCTGCAGTCGCAACGAGCTTTAATGATAATTTCCAAATGACATAAAAGCGGCAAAAGAGCTCCAGGCCGACTGTCCCGAGCTGTGGACGAGGGGGGAACATAGCTGATCAGGTCGGGGACTGGGTCGTGTACACTTTAGTATGCTCTGCGACTGGCGTTGTAATCAATGAACTGGTCAGGCCAGAAAACTCCCCTCCCCGCCGCCGACCAGTTAAATGAATTAAATGAATGGCTGCCGGTATCTGTGAATGTGTGATTGTTTGTGTGTGTGTGTGTGTGTTTGTTTGTGCATTTTAATGCCTTAATGAAAAATGCATTTTTAATTATTTTTTGTTCATTTACTGGAATTTTTGTTGTTGTTGTTGTTGTTTTTGTTTATCATTGAGGCGCCGGACGTGCATGATATGCGTTGGCTTATGCGGCGTATACGTTATTTATGGTGCATAATTTTTTCTCTGACGCTAGACAAGTTTAAGTTGACATGTCCAATGTGCCGGGAGCGTAGCGACACCCCTACCATTAAAAGTCTTTCCCGCCAGCCTCCCACCGCCGCTGAACAACACCTCCCCATTTTTAGTTCTGCTGCTGCTGGTGCTGCTATTGGCCCCGTTAGTTAGTTTTTGGCTTGGGTTTCATTTACACTAACTGCACTTTATGGCACCGGCTATTTGCGTTGTCAGCGACAACACCAGCGGCAACAACAACAACGACAACAACAACGGCCACGGCGTTGGCCATGCGACCAAATATCGTATTTCATCATTTGTTCAAGTCGAGCCATTGATTTGCGCCCAGGTAACAGGCGCTAACGGGCAACTGGCAACGTGCCTCTTGTCATTCATTAGTGTAGCATGTAATTCATTAACCCCCGCCCCACCCGCTACTTATCACTCCGCTGGCCATTAAGCCCCTAACAATAGGGAGAGACATTCGTTGCACAACTTTTCACCCTTGCGACGAGACAACGGAAGCGACATCAGCTCATCAAATTTCAAGCCAATTTGTTTACTCTTCTTAGCGCCTGACACTTAAAGATGCAGGGCCAATACGCGGTGCAAATTACTGTAAAAATACCAATAGCAAAATATTTAAACAGTTGTTGATAGATTCATTTGACAGCTTGAAGACTTATTGTTTGTTATTTTTTTTTAAGAGGTTCATTTTTAAGTAATATTCAATATATTAATATCGAATTATTAAGCTTGGAGAAAACGCATATACATGTATATATTTAAGATAAAATTTAATATAAGCAACAAAATCTTGTGTTACAATTCGGCTAACCACTTTCCATTTTACAGACATGCACTTTCATTAAGATTTACATGCATATCGTATGCTGAAATTTTCAACATGCTCAATTTTAATATTGTTGATGTGACAAAACTTTTTACAGTTATTATCTCTGGGTTTAATTTCAACATAATTACAAATTTTAGACATTTGTTATTAGGTTGCGCGAGAGAGAGAGAGAGGACAGTGAGACATTTCGGTGCTAACCAGCAGCAATGTCAACTGGTATTCATAGCTCATTCACAGATCTTGGACGATGCCGGTTTTTCATTACATGTCTTCAAATTGTGAACAGAAAAACGCTAAAACTGAAAATGTGAAAAAAATGAATATGAAAGTTTCAATTACAAATTGGACGGGTTATTGCAGTGTCTGGCTGCTTGGCCGCTCTGACAAGGCGACATAAGAAACAAAACAAGCAAAAAACAAAAAAACAACAACATCAAAAAAAGAAGGCGGGAGCACATTTTTTATTTTTATTTTTATTTTTTATTTCGGTGTTTGTGTTTAGGCGAAAGAGAAAAAGCGTAAAAGTGAAGCCATTTAATTACTGGTTTTTCCGCTTCAATGTGCATTCCAAGTTTCCCAAGGTGAATGACGAGCAGCCGCAGCGACCACGCCCCGCTGCCTTTGTCGATGACTCTTTTAAGCTGATTGAAAGAGTCCAATGGCACTGCTTGAAAGCGCCGTTGAAGCGAAACAGTTAACATAGATTTGTTTAAAGATTTACTTGGACTTGGACAGCGAACACGGGATTGCAACCTCTTAACGACATTTGTGAACGATAAGAAAATGGATAAAAGTATTTTTAGAAATTGGATTGACATTTTACTGAGTGAAAATTATAAATGTTTTGAAAATTAGATAAAAATCAATATCATTCAAGCAATTGTTATAATTAAAAAGTCATTTTATGGAAATTCATAGTCTTATTGGCTGGTTTAGATGAGCTGATGTAATATTGATTCCAAAATCGGGCTGAGTATTAATTAAAATTTAAAAACTTTAGTTTTTCAGAATGCATCAATTTTTTACAGTGATTATTGAAAAAGTTAATTAATCTTTCTGGTGAGGAAATTAAAATTTAGTCAACAAAAAAACAAGTTAATATACAATTAAATATTTATCGAATTAAAAGCTAATTAATTAAATTGTCTACGAAAAAGTATATTTGAATTGAGTGATGACTAATTAGCGGGTATTTCAGTTCTTAGAATATGGGATGGCCGATATATTATCATAGCCGGGCAAAGCCCAAATGTATTGTAATGCATATTCGGGTTTCAGGTCAAACAAATCGACTACAAATACTTGTTAAAATTGAATCAGAGCTTAATTGAAATGCATAGCCTGCACTTCGGTGATGTGTTTAAACATATGGCAGTGCATTTGAAGTTGAAAGATGGGTACAAGTGGCAAATAATTCAGTTCTTAGCGTTAAGGCTGAAATGTCGGCAATCATCAAGGGAAGTGTTGATATCAATGAAAGCTCTGTTTGTTCAATTTGTGCGCATTGTCAGCAATTGAACGCTTAGTCGAAGCAATAAACAAGCCAACAGAGATTCTCAAGGCCGTCGCCTCGTCACAACTAACCGAAAATGGGCACCAGCTAAGAGCAGTAAGCAGCTTATGGAGTTCTAACCACATGATGTTGACATTTACAAACCCACACAATGCAGACACACACAGTGTGTGTGGGGAGACCCCAATAATAAAACGCTCCCCGAAAAGCGCGGCGCATGACTTGCATGCCAAGATCTGAGATCTCAGATCTAAGATCTAAATAAACAGTGAGCTGGCAAAAAAAAAAAAACGAAAAAGAAAAATAAATAAATTACAAAAAAATTGGCATTGTTCGGATTGGGTATTTATCATCATCATCTTGGGGGAATTCAAGACGTTTAAATTTATATTCTTTATTTTCATAAAATGCTAAATTTGGCAAACTCATGTTAATGACAATTGAAAATTCTTAAAATTCAGATAAAATGAAATAAACTAAAATGGAAGAACAAGAAAAACGCTGTCCATCTGATTATTTACTCGGTGCCGTCTCTGATAAGAGACATTATGAGAGACATTCGAGCTCAGCCATACCAATATTTGCACTAAATGAAACACTAAAGTGAATTATTAGTTGTGCAAATAATTGCACAGTTCGGTTTACAGCGAAATATTTCTACCGTTCTCCACTGAAGTCTGAAGTCTGATAACTTGGACGACAGCACGTCGTCCTCAGCGTCGTTGGCAGCTTGTGACAATATTTGCGCTGGCAGATAGGCGAGCACTGGCTCGAACAAACGGGCGCTCTGTAAAGCCGATTAGATAATGTTAATACCCTTGCAGAGGACATCTCAAATTTGTAACTTTATTGGTTACAATCACATATATATTTTATATGAATATACTTGCTTCAATCTCTAAATCCCTGGCCGTCTTTCTAAGCAAAATGGACTCTCAGTCCTTTAGGTATTTTAAGCTTTAGCCATCTTCACTCAAAATTAGATTGCTATATTGTATAATTCGTTCATAAAAAAAAACAAATTTTGTGTTGTAAATTTATCTTTACCAAAGTTGATAGTTTCTAAGAAATAAGCAACAATTTTATTAACATCAAACTTTTTAACCATAAAGTTGTCAAAGGAACTCATAAGAGCTGGCAAAGGGTATTGAATACAAGGGTATTAAATCTTTGGTAACCAGGAGACACTTTTTTGTGTGCTCCTTAGCTCGCTTTGCCCAGCGGCCCACTGTGACAAGTGCATGTGTTTGTGCTAATTGCTTGCCACACATATAACATATCAAATATCAGATATCAAGCATTCTATACTTATATATATTTAAATTTGTTCTGCATTTCCCTGCTGATGAGTTCAATTCGAGTCCCTTGCTGCAATTGCATAACCCTGACCACAAATCATTAAAGTCATTGGCAACAGCAACAA
>SCDS01001577.1:3814-22782 GCA_004149465.1 Drosophila nigromelanica
AAATACATATTACTATTAAAAATTTAAATGTATTGGTGTCCGCAGTATAAAAATAAACAGAATTAAATTGTATCCGGTCAGTAGCAAGTTACACATTTTTCCGGCACATTTTTTTTTGTTCGTATAAATGCGTTATATTGTGTACAATTGATTTTCACTAGGACTATCGATATCAACATATTGCTCATCCCTATTATAAACAATTATCAGCAAACACCATATAGTTAATTATTGTTTTCCTAGCAGATAAATATTTTGAGTAAGTTTTGAATATATTTGGAATTGACTTTTGTTATCCAGATGTGACTTTATGATCAGATCAGACCTAATTTTATTTACAAATTCTATAAAATATAATAACGGATGAGAGATTATTTTGCATTGTTTGTAGGTTTTAAAATGGATTTAAATTCGGATATGGATACTTTTGACCCAGAAGATATGTATCTTAAAAGCGAAATAACTTTTGAGCCTGAACAAATCACAGACACAACATTCTTTAACTTGCCGGTGGAACAGATATGTCAAGTTGAAGTGGGCACCATTCCGGAAAGCGCCGAGGAATGTTCTTCAAATATTAACACCATTGGTGAAATGTGTGTACTTCAGAAAGATGCTGAACAATGTGCTAAGTACGAATCGGAAATATCAGATGCATTAAATGACCATAATTATACGTCGCAAGAAGTCCTGTTAAGCCAACCTAAATTAGAGAGTGTTAAAGATATGCTTTTGAGTTACATTACTACAAATGGTGCACATCTCGAGACAGTTAACACAAATGTAGCGAACTTTATAGATAACACAATTAATAGAATGAAGATCTTTCAGTTGGAACATATAAATAAAAAGGCTGACGACACGCCCATTACTGAATGTAACAATCAAACTCTTTCAGAAAATTGTTCGGAACCGCTGGAGGTTGAATTGAATGATGATTATTTTGAAAGCCTTTATAAAAACGTGGATGAAAATAAAGTCGAATTAAATACCCTTATTGCAGATACAACTGATTTTGCAAAAGATTTTTACAATGAATGCAAATCATTAACATCCAAAACGGAAGGCGATTTTAAAGAATTTATATTTGCAAAAATTCAAAAACTTAAAACAATTGTCAATATTATAAAAACGACTGATCAATGCATCCAAACATATTCAAAAGGCTCCATAAGAAAAAGACGTAAAATAAATCACAACGCAAAAAGGTATCTGTTAGATTCATCTGCTTCATCTAATATAGATAGTGACAGTGAAAGTGGTGGAGAAAATAAGGATTTAAAAGAAAGTAACTTATTTACACCGTTGGCCATAACAGATTATGATAAGGACCGGATTCAAAGCACAACTAGTGATAATTTAAATAGGAAATTCGAATACAGCGATGGCATAGATCTAAGTAAATATATTAACTTAGATTTGAACAATAGTAAATTCCGACAAAGATCCGGTGAACTGGACAATGAAAGGACATATTCCTGTACATCAGAAGATAATACGGACAAAGAAATAGAAAGGTTTGTACCTAACCAGCATATATAAACCTAGCAATTGGGTTCTTGAGTAACAAATTGCTTACAATTTATATTTTTAATTTATAAAATAATAATACCTGTAATTAAAAACGGGTTCAGTGACTATGTTAAGCATGAGCCGTATATTTTTAATTATATAAATATATTAATTATTTATTTATTCGTAATTTCTATATGCCAGGCTTACCAATTTAAATGGCCTTAAAAAGCGCCATGGACATAGTAGACGAGTGAAATCCAATGAAAAAAGCAATCTTAAATCGTTAAGTATAAAAAGTACACTTGTTCAGAATGAATTGGACGAAGATTTGGAAATATATGACACTGATAATAGTTTCAAAGAAGTGAGTTTGTATGTAGTTAAATGTATACACAAATAAGATATTTTAAAAGCAATAATTTGTAACATATTTTGATAAATTTATTTTCAGAGTGACGATGAGGTTATAACCGAAAATCAGTATCTTTCACGATTTAATGAACAAATTAAACTACAATTACTAAATGAATCAAACAGCGACTCCGGACTATCGGATCAAAGTGACTACAATCTCTCCAAAGAATCGTCTTCTTCTACGGAAAATGATAATAAAGGAGATGTTGTAAATAAGTTCCTGCAAGTTTTTAAATGCGACCATGATGACATGCTAAAGGATGATGAAATTAATGAAACTAAAGAAAACAAATTGGAGTCTGAAAAAAAGGAATCTGATAGTTTTGAAGTTAGCGACGAATTGTGGAATGACAACTTTGTTAACCAAAAAAGATCGAAGAAATCTTTAGAGAAATTATTGGCTGAAGCAGAAAAACGTAATCAAAATGAAGAAATCGTCCTTAGTTCGGAAAGTGATTATTCAGATGCTGAGCCTGAACCCATAGCGGAAAAAACCAGATTTATTAAACCCATGCTTCGTATGGATCAGTTGGCCAATGAAACCAGAGCTGCTCAAAAATCAGAGACTGAGAGAATACGTAGGCTAGAGAAAAAACATATGATACTTTCAAAGGCAATCAAAAATGTGCCATCAAATGCAAGAAAAGGTGATTTAATACTTGACTATATTGAAAGAACAAAGACCTTTATAAAAGTTGATGACGATATAGTTAAACAATTAAAACCCCACCAAATTGACGGAGTAAAGTTTATGTATGATTCATGCTATGGTGGAATTGATCATACCAAGAAAAACACTGGTTCGGGGTGCATTTTGGCTCATTGTATGGGCCTTGGGAAAACTCTACAGGTAAACCGTAATTTAACATTTAATTTTTGAAACTTAAATTTATATATATTTTTATGTCTATTTTAGTTAATAGCTTTACTGCATACCGTTATTTCTTACAAAGAACTCAATACAACGAAAGTTCTGGTTCTATGTCCTAAGAGTACGGTAATGAATTGGGCTGATGAACTACAACGGTGGTTGGGGCCACTAAAAAGTAATACTCATTTAAAAGTGTTCGTTTTTCCGGATTCATCGTAAGTCTACAGTTTTAATTACAATCTACAGTATCCATTATTTTTGTATACCCTGCAATTAACTAAATGCTGGTCTATATTGACATTTTTCTAAAAATTTAAAATGGAGTTAATATTGGATGCATAAATATGTAGCTGTTTTTTCTTTGTTTTTCCTTATGTTAAGTGTAATATTCTTCGTCACAAAATTTGATATCAGGAATTAAATTGAATTAAATGCCAGGTTTTTGCCACGTGTAGAGGTGGTTTAGTTTGATATCGGAAATGTTTATTAATATACCTCATTACCATGATTAAGAGATGATATAACTTGGCTAATGAAAAACCAGATCATATAGTTCCGACTCTTCATCTTAGCTGAACGCCGCCTGACAATGTTTGAAACAAGTAAGAACGCAGCGTTACCGACTGCAATGTACTCATTTACTGTCTGAATTGTTATTGTTATTCTGGAGAATTATTGTATTATAATAAGTGAGAGTGCGGTTGTGTGCGTGGCGAAAACTTTTCGGCTCGATCTTTAAAGGAGGTTATGCGAAAACTGTCTGCCAAATTTGTTAACCTTAGCTCTAAAACAGTGGGAGTGGGGTGGATTTTCGCGATATGCGAGAGTGGGCGTGGCTTAGTGGCTGAAGATGTATGTACATATATATCCAAAGTTTGAAGTCCTTCTTTAATAGCGCCGAAAAGAGTTGCGTCTATCCGAATACCAATTTCATTTCGTGAATTTGTATATTAAATAAATTTGCTTGATGTATACTTTCAAAATATTTTGGGGCTTTACTTGGAAAGAGAATCAAAGAGAATTTCGATATTCCAATTCTATGTCGATAAGCATTTTATTTGAGAAGCGCGTATACGGTATTATATGGGGTGTGCTAAGGCATTTTGTCAACTGATTTAATTCTCATTTGATTTCAACTTTTAATGAACATACACAATTAGGTGTTCCATCAAAACATAGCAGCAGAGTTTCCAGTCAGCTAACAGAAAGTTATCTGGGAACACAGATATTTAAAATGAATGTAGAAAAAATGAAAAGTAGAAAGAAAGATTTTTAGCATTATTTTGTCATTTTTAATACGAAGTTTAAATTTTATTAGTATAGTAAACAATTTACGTTTTGCTGCAAAGCCTCAAACCTGAAACAGCTGTTAGCGAAAAATTTTAAACAGAATAGAAATAAAAATTTTGCATTTTTTAATTTGCGTAAAGTCAATCTAAATCAATTGACACAATCCCTTAATACAGTTCAATTGATTTAAAATAATTATTGAATGAATATTCCATTCTTTTGTCTTTTATGGCTGAGCTTAAAAGTGCGACAAAAGGAATGGAATCATCATTGCCAATAGGAAGACAAAAGAGTCGTAAAATTTATTGAAGAATTAATCTTCCGTTGCGGCGAAGACAGCTGCCGAGTAATGTGCGCTGCCTACCACGTGTATTTGAGTGCTAGTGTGATTTTGTGTATGTATGTATTTCAAGGAGGCTCAAATTTATGTACCGACAATACCATTGTATCGTAAAATGGTATAATGTGAAATTTACAAATCGTTGTAACAGGCAGGACGAGGTATCAGGATCAACAGCCGAGTTGATCTAGCCATGTCTTTATGTTTGCCCGTCCGTCTGTATGAACGCATCGATCTAAGAAACTATAAGCGCTAGAGTTCCAACTTTTCGAATATAGACTGGTTCATGTCACGATTACCCATGGTCAAAATCATTAAAATTATACATATACATATACACATACCTGACTTTCTGATCACCATTAGATCATATAGTTTTTTATATGTAGATATATAAGTATTAAAAATATGGTTTCCTTGTTAAATAACTTATTTACTTTAGTGATATTTTAGATAAATTGCGCGTACTGGAGGAGTGGTCGTTATCATCAAAAAACAGAGCAGGTTGCTTGTTGGTGGGATATGAGGCTTTTCGAACTCTTGTATTTTATCACTCATATAAAAAGCGTGGAAACTTAAGCTCTGCGAAATTGGAGAATGTTCGAGAAAAAGTAAACAAGTATCTACTGCAACCTGGTAACTTAAACATTAGATACCGTCAAAAACCAACTTTAAAACCATTTTTTTTAGGTGCGGATCTTGTCGTATGTGATGAAGGTCACATTATAAAAAACAGTAAATCAGCTATAAGTCTAGCTGTTGCAAAAATTATTACACCAAAACGAATTATTTTAACTGGTACACCAATTCAAAATAATCTAAAGGAATGTATGTACATCATATGGCAAAACATGGCAAATTTTAATAATATTTTATTTTAGATTACAGTATGGTAAACTTTATAAAGCCATTATACCTCGGAACTGAAAAGGAATTTGCAAATTTATATGCTAATCCAATAAAGAATGGACAACATAAGGATTCAGGCAAAAAAGATATTACAGTTATGAAGCAAAGATCGTATGTTCTACACAAAAAGCTGTCTAAATTTGTACAGGTATATATCATAAATGTTTTAATCAATTTGTATTGACATCTTCGCGCAACGTATTGAAACTTTTCTTTACACTACAGAGTTTTTCGGTGGAGAGCAGTGCTTAGACTGCAACTCTACAGTTCTACCGATTTACGAAGAACTGACGCAGAGCTTCCGTTGAGGAATCTACGGGAGATCTACCATATGCTTTACAAACTATTTACACTGTAAATTTTGTTTTCTTCTGTAAAGCACAGTAGAGTTAAAGGTAGAACAAGCTGTATAGGTTTTTTTCCCTTTTCACATTGTGAGTGTTGTTTTATGGAAGATAATTATAACCTATTAGTATATACTTCTTTTTTGGGTATGCTCCACAAATATGTGATATCCTTGAATCTTATAATCCTTTGTGAATAATCGGAAGTGTGAGTGATGGATTCACTCCTGTTGCAGAAATGTGCCTTTGAAGCTAGGTTCCATTATCTATGTCAATAAATTCAAAAATAGTGTAGAAAAACAGGCATTCTTGCCGATATTTAAAAAATATAGATAAATGATAACACTGCCCGGGCAGGGCTCGAACTAGCACCTACTGCACGTGTCATTTTATCCCAAGAGACGTTCTACATCCATTATGAAGGAAAGCAGATCATTTGTCGAAGAATGTCCGATTTGTGCAAGAGGTACAGCATAACCCACAAAAGGTTTCAGGTCCAAGAAGAGGGGTTGCGAAACCAGCCTTAGCCAACTCGTCCATTTCGTTGCCAGAAATTACTGAATGCTCTGGGACCCAGCAACGTGTGACACGGTTTCTATCCTCCATGATGAAAAAGCTTAAATAACTGCTTGGCAATCTGAGTATTATCCCTCATTTTATCCTGCATGTCTGAAGTAGGACACAGGGCCAGGTACCCATTTCAAGATTTTGATGTTGAGTCCTGTGATCCCCACAATAACCACTTGATTAGATTTTTCACAGTCTATTAACCACTGCAACTTAATGCGATCATTAAAAGGGCTGCAATCATACCATTACCTACGGTCTGGAAGATGAGTCCTAAATCTCACCCCAAAGTTGGGTCTGTGGACTCCCTTCGATCACTCAGATCCTACGTGGTGGCGTCCAGTGAAGATCTTATGTCTAATTGCATAAGCATAGATGCTAATGTCATGGTTATTGGCTAAAGCTAAAGTGTCGAAAGCACCTTCGATGTTTAGGAAGAAGCAAAAGTAATTTCTTTGGCCTCTCTTGACATATCTTTAAAGATTATTATAGGGATTGTATGTGTTTATAATAGAACCAGGGAAATGCAGCTGGAGTAGTAGCTCTTGTATTTCCCGTCAGTCCTGTGTGTAAAAACTATTTATAGTTTTTTGGAGCCAAACCCCCATAAAATGACTATTGCCAATTGTTCAGTTTTGCACTAAGACTCCATCAGGCGAAAGGTGAGGTTCCCTGGTTAAACGTTGACCTTAGAAATTAAATCTTATCTAAAAGATTTGATACATCTAACAGACTACACAAAAAATATTTAAAAAATATTCACCCCTCTTTTAGACATTACTAGCCCATTAGTTAGAACGTCACAACCAATCTGTTTGTTCGTTTTACGGCAAAAGTCGGCGAGCCATTAAACTTTCGTCGGCGGTGCGTCTTTGGTGTCGCTAGGGAAATAATGCTGACGCCACTAAAATTTCCTTCGCTCCTTCTTCCGTAGCCACTAGGTCCGTGCAGATAAAGTTGCTTAAAGGAAAGTGCCTAACGAGGCGCTTTAGTCAATTGGTAATATAACTTAAATGACCCGCTACTCTAATTCGAATTGTGCACATGTCCCAATTGGTGGAGGCTCGCGTGGAGCACCTTAATTGTGCTTATTTCTACTGAGACGCTTTCTCTCGTAGAATGACCGTCACTGCTCTTTTGTCTGGTCCTGCCAATGCAGAAGCAGATTTTTCTGCCGCACTTTACCAGCGACTGCAGCGACGCGTCATCCATGCAGGCCAGGTGCATCGTGATGCCATTCATTGGCTAATGCTGAAGTCAAAGTTTGTCACCAAAACCATTTCGTGGGCAGGATACTAGAGAAGTAACCCTCCTCTAACAGCTTAACCTCGAGCGAACTGCAAAACTGAAGGGCTAAAGTTCGCCCTCACCCACTCGTATGCGTTGTTATCGTAGCAGACGACCATAAGCAATTTCCTTCCCGGAACAACACAGCTGCACACCGCTTTCCCTCCAACTGCTATTTCAGCGTGTACAGGCGTGTAATAATTACATTTTAGTCCGTTCTTAGACAGCGTACGTCCATATGGGAATTCTTGGTGGCTGTGTGCAGCTTTCTTCGAGAGTTTAGAAACTAGTCAAGTCGTTTGACTATTTGCAGGAATTTAGCTCTTACTGTCGAGATGATTTTCGCACATTTCCATTACAGTGAAAAGAGACCAAGCCTTTGTGCCTGAGTACCTTGGTACTTTTGGAAGCCTTTATAGAGTCCAAAATCCAGTGCGCTGGTAGCTGCTGCTTTTTTAATGGGTAGCACGATGCTTCATTAGTTGCAAGTATTTTACTCCTTCAGCTGCTCTGTTGCACATTCTGCAGTTTCCCCACCAGTGGTGTTTAGACTTCCAGTCACCAACAGCGAGGAAACCGGAAGCTGGCTGAATAGAGCTTGAATATTTGCCTTTGTCATCCTGCTGACTGGTGGTTAGTGAACTGAAGAATTGTTAGTCACCCCTGGCGGTAGCGACTCGGACAACGGCAGCTTGCATGTACCAATTGCAGGAGCACTCGTCGGGCTGGCTATCACAAACAATACTTGCGAAAGATTGCTGGCTAGGTTATACTGTTGTTCAACATTCTAGGACGCCATTGGGCAGTTTGGTGTGTTGGTTTTGACCAGATGCTGGTATTTTTATTGGAAGGCGAGGGCAAATATATAATATTAAATATCAAAATTTAACTTTTGATTCGGCATAGTAGTATATGCAACTTTCCTTTACGGTCTTAATTATTGTTGTTATTTTGGTACATTTTCGTTTTAATAATTTGTGTGGGTGGCGGAAATTGTTTTGATCGATATTTAGGGGTCTTGCGAAAACTGTGTAAAATTTGAGGACTCTAACTTTAACCTTTAAAGGGTGACCAACTTTTCAAATTTGGATTCGCTAAGTTCGCAGGAAGTCACCAGCTATTTACATATCAAATTAGGTGACTACGTTCACCAGCTATCGAAATTTGATGACTAGCTTTAAAATTGTGGAAATATTCACCTTTAATTGTCATGCCTCCAGTGAGCTAACCCAAAAATCCTTTATCACTTTATCTGACGCGGGTACACACAAGTATATGTTCATAAGACGAATAGCAAGACGAACATTGCACAAACACAATACACCCTTTTCACTTACGAAAACAGCGGGTGCGATCCGCCGGTTTTGTTGCCCCAAAAAGCACAGGACCAGGTACAGTGACGCAATGATTAATGATTAATTTTTTTATACTCGTTCACGAAGTGAAACTAGTATATTGGGTTTGTGCAATGTCCGTCATGCTGTCCGTCCGGATGAACGCAACTTTTTTCGGCGCTATTGAAGATAGGGACGCTATTGAAGATAGGGACTTAAAACTTTGGATATTTACTTGTACTTATCCTCTTCAGACAAAGTGTTAAGATTTTTGTGCCACTCCCACTAGGAGGCTGGCAATTCGATAACATGTCGATGCACCTCAAATCGCAAATCGATAAAAGGTGAATATTTTCCACAATTTTTAAGATAAAGTCACCAACTTTGGTATGTAGATAGCTGGTGACCTCCCCCCTAGATTGCACCTTAGATATCCCGGCCACGCCCACTAGAACGCCCTCGGGGGGCGCTGGGGCGCCCCTGCCCTAAAAAATTGGAAATGCCTATATCTCCCACAGTTTTTTAGCTAGGGTTACCAAATTTGGTAACTTACTAGGAAGCTCCTGCAGATGTTACAGAAAAAATTTTCCGGACACGATCCCACCCTCCCCCTCGCGGCTCCACTAACCGCGGAAATGTATATCTCGCACAGTTTTACACAATTACCAAATTTGGAAGGTAGATAACGCCCCCCCCCCTTTTCCCCAACCCCCCACAAATCCCACCCCCCCCAAACCCCAGAATTTAAAACTCTCCCAGTTTTGATGTTAAAATCAAACAAGTATAACGCAGTCGGTAACGCCCGACTGCAGCGTTCTTACTTGTTTTTTGTATATATTTAAAGTAAACATTTGTTTATTATAACTATAACGTACCTAAAACAATTTAAACTTAAAAAAGGAGCTTATTTCGTGAAACAAAAGTCTTGGCACACTTATATTATAATAATTTTTTTTTTTATATTTGAAAGTAAAATTAATATTTGGTAGGTATCCTTTTTGCTCGATTACATCTTCCAAATGCCTAGGCACGAAATCAACCAACTTTTTTGCCCACTTGCCCATTCTTCCAATAATTCCTCATTTTTGGGCGGAATTTCATGTTTTTTCATCCGTCGCTCCAATTCATCCCACAGGTGCTCGATCGGATTAAGGTCAGGAGACTGTGGTGGATGCGGTAGCACATGTGCGGTATTATACGCGAGGCACATACGCACATCTTTGAAAGAATGCTTTGGATCATAGTCCTGCATAAAAGTGAAAGAAGTCGACATCTTAAGCTTCACGGCACTATTTTTTAAGGTTTCCTTCAAAGTCTCGATGTAATACACTTTGTCCATTATTCCCTCGATGAATACGAGTTCAACCCCCGCAGGTGACATGCATCCCCACACCATGACTACCCCGCCGCCGTGTTTCACTGTGGGCGCCAAGTTGTTTTTCTCCAATTTAGTGTTTGGCTATCTCCATACGTTTTGACGGGCATCGGATCGAATAATATTAAATTTGCTTTCATCAGAAAAGAGCACCGTATCCCAGAATCCAATTTGCTTGCCCAAGTACTCTAGCATAGGCTAAACGATTTTTTTTATTGAACTCCGACATCAAAGGCTTTCGTCTAGCAGCACGACAATGATAGTTGGCTTCGTGCAGGGCCTTTTTGACAGTCATTGGGTGGATTTCTTTCCCAAACTCTGAGTTGACCTCATCTGCAATCCGGGAAGAAGAAATTTTCCACCACCTTAACTCTTCGGATCACCTGGTTGCTTTCACGGTCAGTTAAAGCCCTTGGACGTCCTGATCAAGGTGCATTTTCCAAACTTTTTGCTCCTTAACAATGCTTCTGATGGAAAATCGGCTCAACTCCAAAATCTTGGCTATTTCCCCATATGATTTGCCTTTATTGTGCAGGTGAAGGACAATTTTTCGCTGAGCTACGTTAGATTCTTTGCGCTTATCCTCCATTTTGGTCGAATTCCGCCAAAATGGAAAAAGCCAAAATTTTTTGATACGATTTTGAGCGCACGAGGTTAAGGAGAAGTTCCGTTATGAATTTCATTAGACGGTATGACCAGATTGGGCGTAAGATAAAAATAAAACCAATAAGTAAGGAAACTGTGATAAGACCTTTGTTCCACGAAATAAGCATCTTTTTTTAAGATTAAATTATTTTAAGAACGTTATAGAAAATACCAAAAAGAAAGTGCCTTTCAATAAACAAATGTTTACTTTAAATATATACAAAAAAATTTAATCATTAAAATGCGACATGAGCCTGGAAATAGGGTCACTGTATATCAATGTCCAGATCCAAAGTAGGATGAAAAGGGTCCTCAGGTCATAAAAGGGAGTCAATCCTGCGTACACCATTGCTGGTGGAATCCAACATAAAGATCAAATCAAGAGATCTGTCTTTTGACTTGCGCACTGGATTAACCTGAGCAAGGGACAACTCATGTAGACCATCAACAAGATTATGTGACTTTGAAGGCATCAGAAACTTAGAATCCATAATAGAGGGAAAAGTCACGTCGGGAAGATTAAAATTGCCAAGAACTACCAAGAGGTCCCTGTCAGATAGTAGGGAAAAAATTGATTGGATGGAGGAAAGGTGGTCTAAATAGAGAGGGAGAATGTACGAACTAATTACATACATACAAAAATTTCCCAAACAGACTTTTACACCAAAAGTGACGGAAAGGCGGACTGGAATGCAATAAGAACACCTCATTCAGCACGACATTTTCGATCGCGTCGATAACGATTGTACTTAGGAGCAAAAACTGCCGAAGCTGCAATATCCGTCTCGGTAAAAGCAATTATGTTATAATCAAAAGGAACACTATCTACATAAAGATTAGTGAGTTTTGATTTAAGACCTCTAACGTTTTATAGGCAATCTAAACGAATGTTATTGGTTTTTGACGCCGCAACCGAGGTGATGGCATCGATAGAAGGCGGTGGTGGTGACAAAATCGGAGTCCGATTTTTCTATTTGGATTGAAACTCTTTTTCAATTAGGTGTTTGGGCCAGAACTCTTTATAACAAATGTTGGTAAATAATTCAGGTGGAACACTTATATTGAAGGCTGATATATCCCTTGAATGGGCAAATTTGAATTTTTCTACGGTTAAATTTGAATTTTGGCCTGTAGGCCTTAACATCATCAGATGTGAAAGGAGAGGGAAGTCTGGAAACAAAACTGTGTTTCTTTGGTGGAGCACCAACTACCCTCTGAGGCAACTAAAACAGCCGGTGGGCCGGATAATACCTTATCAGTTGGTTGACGTCTAACGAGGGCGGACGAATCGGATAAAACGGCTGACTTGACTTTTTCCAAAAGTGTGTCAGCATCAGATCTCGAAGATACAGGGGTCGCAAACAAAATAAGCTGCTGAGTCACTTGAGTAGTAGGCTGCTGACTCGTATTCGGAGGCTGAAGGGAGCTTGGCAGCCTAGGAAATTCACTCAATAGTTTTAAACCATTTAATTGAGTATCCATGGCTGCGAGCTGATCGTTAAGTTTACGAAAAGCAGCGGTCAAATCTTTAAAGCCCTTCCTCATATGCCTCATAAGAGCTCGCATTTCACCTTCCACCTCCCTACACGAGTCACAACTATACAACAAGCCATTACGTTGGACTATAGCACCCCCCCAGAAGCCCTGAATAACCTGCACATTTTGAATGCACAACATTATCACAAAGCCAACAGGGTATGCTATATTGAGTATTAGTGATCTGCTTTTGGAAAGATTTTTTAAATCAAATAATTTCGTGACTCATTTTATTCAAAAAAATTTTTAAGTTATTACCACTGTACCAACGCACGCCAGGAAATAAAGAGAAAAAGAAAAAAAAAACAGAATAAATGCTTAAGAGTCTGACAGCAGCAGAAACAATTATGCAATTGAGCGTAGAGAGCAGATTAAGAGAAAAAAAGGAGAGAGCTAAACTGTAACTCGTGGGCGAAAATAGCGAGGCAGCAAGAAACAACGCTTACTAAGCAACAACAAAACTTCTACTCAAAGAAAGATAAAAAGAAAACGTAAATGCAAATATATTTGGCATGCACGCGACACGACGACGGGAAAAAGCAAACAAACTAAATATTTAAATTTAAATGAATAAAATAAATAAAAACACTGGCTGTCTCAAAACAAACACAAATTAAACGAAAGCGTACAACAAAAACAATACATGTCTGTTTGCTTCGAGAAGTGATTATCGTAATAAATGAATATATTAGTGCAATCGATTGCAATAATAAAAATAATAATAAAATATAATAATAAAATAAAAATATAAATTAATAATAAAAATGTATAACACTGTTTTGCAAATGTTTTAAACAGGCCGAAGGAGGCATCTTCGACCGAATAAAGTATATATATAAGTGACGGTAACAAACAGATCAGATGGCAGCATAGGTTTTGCAAGGGGGCAATGCCAGGATAGTCGTGATCAAAGTGGCAAGTCCATCATACAGAAACACAGCCAAAAATCCCAAACTATAAGAGCAAGAGACATACACTTTTCGAATATAAACTCGTCCATTGCACGCGAAGTTTAAGTTTATTTCGGATATCCAATAACCCACACATTTTTCCTAACATCAATAAAATCTTTAATTGTTTGCTTTCGTAGATTTGAAAGCGAAATCATTTGAGTATAGTTAAACACGCAAAGAATTGATTGCACAAAGTTATAAAGTAGTATATATGCCGGGATACAAATCTTACAAAACTTACAAAAAAAACCTCATAGATCTTGGCTAGACACTAAGCTGGGCAGTGGTGTAGGAAAACGATTTCGTGGGTTATGAGCGCGCCACAATTATTGACTCCGCGCCCAGTACAATTATTACATGGGATTCGGGATTCCTCCACGTAACTCGTGTTTGACTTAAGTTTCATCCCAGTAATAACTATCGCGAAAAATCCACGTGTAATATTTTCTAGCGGGAACTACTCAAAGTCCAGGCAGAAAGAATTAATACATTACTTTGCAAGGGTATTTCCACGACTGTAATTGAGTGTTTTCGCTTGTACTCATTACTGACTATTTTATGGAAGATGGTCGCGGTGAAGTATATTCATATGAATGCCTCATTCAAATCGAATCACAATTAATATATTAAGTCACTTATAATAGTTTAATGCGGCCCTGCTTAACTGTCTGGCTCACTAACGTACCTCATTACAACTTTGAATCCATCGCCTTAATTTGCTTCGACACATTTTGCAAGTTTTTTCCTAGCTTCAACACGTTTCGCTTCGCTACCTTCCGCGCCAGCTTGATGCTCTGCTCTGATGATCTCTGCTTGCCGAATCAATTGCGTTTCGAATATGGTATCGCTCCCGTCTCCCGTCTTGACACTTCTGTTTCTGTGCACTCATTAATTGATCGATGTCGCGCACAATCCTTTCGATACCCACGAGCCCTTTCCCCCACAAAGCTTTTCTCTTATGGTGTGAATATGGCTTGCGGATCACTTGCTTTTGTCAACTTTTCTTAATTAATACTACAATTATCACTCCTTGTTTACAATTATTTCATGCGTCTTTCAAACTTCATTTCTTCATCTTATTACTAGTTCATAATAAACATAATACTTTAACAAGTAGTTTAATTTAAATGTATGTATGAAATATATGCAGATGAGTTGAGTTCAGGTTATCTAGCGGAAAACTCCTGATTTGATTTAATTTATGTCTATTAAACAATTAATTTTTGTTTGTAATTACAGAGAAAGGAAGCTGAGTTATTAAAGACATTTTTGCCGCAAAAATTTGAATATGTTCTTTTTATCCCTATGACTGAAGTTCAGGTATGTAAACCGATAATTGAAGAAATTACCCCTTTATTATTCATTCTTTATATGGTTACATTTGTAAGTTTATGGAACTTTTGAATATTATTTTAGAAATAGAAGAATCGAAAAAAGTAAAAAAGGAAACAAATGCATAATGGTATATTTATGTTATAAACGTATTTTAGGAAATGTATGAACAATTACAAAAATGTGCGAAAAATATATAGCACCTTTTTTCAAATATGTATATGTATATATGTATACCTGAATAACTCTCAAAATTTTTATGTTACTGATTGGTATAGAAGCAGTAACTGTATTTTTGACACCAGCCCAAAAATTTTCGATGAAATTGAAGTCTGGCCACTGCGCTGGCCACGCCAAAACGTTCACCCTTTCTAACCATTCCTAAGCTTTCTTGCTGATGTGCATGGGGTCTAAATCCTGCTGGAAGACCCATAACACCGGCTTATCATATTTTACGTTGGGTAGTATTAATCCAACATACTATTTTAATTATATTATTGGACGTACTTCATAATAAGAAGAGTTAAAGTAAAAAAATGTAAAAAGTGTGTATGACTGATCTATAGATAAATTCAATCAAGAATTGTAAAGCTTTTTAATATCAGTTATAACTTTCTCGAGTAATGATCAACAATGCAGACTCACCTCTGAAAATAAAACTTTAAAAAAATTTCAGTTTTTAAATATGGGACCCGTATGGGACCCATATGTATCAGAGAATGTAGGTTTGGTAAAGGATACAGTTTTGCTGTTACTTAGTGTAATTAGGCATTTAATTTGTTTTTATTGATTGTATTGATATTCTTATTGAGTGTATGTGTGAAATGCTGGGTTCGCGGTACCTCCTAGTCGAGCAGTCTTGACTATAGCCTTCTCACTTTTTATACCCTGAACCCATTGAAAATGGGTAAATGGGTATAATGGTTTTGTTAAAATGTATGTAACATATATTCTTGATCAGGACGACGAGCTGAGTTGATTAAGCCATGTCCGCCTGTCTGTCTGTCTGTCTGTCCGTCTCCGCGTTTGAACGCAAGGATCTCGGAAACTACAAAAGCTAGAAAGCTGATCTTGGTCACATTTAGTTCGTAAATATCATACGCAGAACAGTTTATCATTTTTTTCGATAACTTGCTCCATTTCATTAACATCGATAAAAATCGAAAACAACCTTTCTGTTTTCATTCTTTTTTCGAAGAATAAAGACTTTTAATAACAATAAGTCTGGTTGTACGTCATTCACCAAGAACACAACGTGCAGCATTGTGTTTCGCTGGGCACCTACACTCATGGACAAAATAATAGCTCTGAACACTGTAATTTTTAATGTAACGATATAAAATGTGTACACATCGTTTTCTATATAAACATAATAATTTTTACATATGGTTACACTGTTTGGTGTGAATTTAATAAATTCCCGATTTTATTTTGTTTTCAATAAAATTTACCAAGTGCGTATTTGCGTATTTCACACTAAATTTTGCTGGTCAATAAAATAGGGGTGTGTAGAAAAACTTTGTTTTAATAAGTTAGAAGAACTTTTTGGTTGCAGAAAGTAAGTTATCAAGAAAAAGCAATTAAATGTGAGTTTAATTATAAATAAAATTATACTAAATGGGTCGTGGGCGTCACTGCAGTGCGGAGGAGAGAAGACTTGTTCAAGGACTACGAAATGAAGAAAAATCGTAAAAATATATTGTCACGATCATGAAACGTTCAGAAAACTTTGTCACAAATACATTAACACCTAAACCAAAGGTAGAAACTCGGGGTGCCCCCCGAAAAACCTCTTCACTGACCGACAATTATATAGTAACATTGGTTAAACGCGACCATTTCCTGTCTTACAGGACAATCACCAGTGAAATTGGTAACGCTATATCGTCACGAACCGTCAGGCGACTTTGAGAAAATGCAAATCTACCAGGTAGGATTGCCCGTAAGGTACCTTTGCTTTGATCTGCAAATTTAAACAAATGATTACACCTGTTATTCTGGCCATCTGAAATTGGAGTTTTTTATAAAAATATTTAATATTTTATTTGAAAACTTTTAAGGCCTATGATTATTTTATTATAACATGATTAGAATAAGTTATGAAATTCTTATTGCCTTTTTTTATTGATAAAAAATGTACGCAAAAGAAGCTGTTGAACACAAAAAAAATGCATAAGTGTCCATAAGTGTATGTGACCCAGACCTGTTTTGTAAGGCATTTGCAGAACATATAAGAAGTAACCTCGCTTGGCATGCACCCCGGGGGACTTGCTCTCTTCCAACAGGTAAACATCGAGAGAACTGCAAGCCTTAATATAAACAAAGTTCGCTCTCACCTCAGCTGCGTTGTTGTCGGAGCTGACGCGCATGAACACCACACACCACACTTTTGGTTTCACATATGCCGTCAACACGTCAGGATAGATTTCAGAGCCCTCTGCGGGAGTGGTAAATCGATAACTAAAATCGCAAATCGAAAAAAATAAAAAGATTCCGCAATTTTAAAGCTGGGGTCCTCAAAATTGGTAGGTAGGTTGCTGGTGTCACCAACAGATTACTGTCCACCAAAGATTTCAGTGACACCCACTTAAACGGCTCCCAGTGCCCCTGAACAAAAAACTTGAAAATGCTTTACAATATCTCAGAAACTTTAACTTAACTTAACTTTTAAGTAAGCCAGACGCAGATTTTGATACCTTAGGATTTTGGATACCTCCCCCCAATTGCCCCAAACATAAAACCATAAAAAGCGCAAATAAAATACGGCAAGCGCAGCTACCGAGTAAAGTGAGTGCGGCATGCATTTGTGTGTGTGTATGTAAATTTGTGTATGTATTTATGAATGCAAATGGGCTGAAATGTTTATAAACACAGATCGCAGGGTCCAGGGTATCTCCTAGTCGGGCGGCCCCAACTAGACCCTTCTCACTTGTTTAGTTATGTTTTGATTCATTTTTAATTCCACGCGTGACCGGGAAAGGAAGTTCGCTCGCAACATAGCGACTATCGCTGGAGGAACAAAATAAAACTGCAGCGAAAAGTGACCATAGTCCGTATACCTACAACCGAGCACCTCGGACATTAATCCTTCTGCAAATACTGTTCCTTTGGATTTGAGTAATTTTCTGAAAAAGTAGACTGACTAGTATTAGTCGCAACACTTGTCAGAGTGCCTCCAGCATCCCTTAGGAGGAGAGTATATTCGCTCTTCTAACACTGTGTGCAGATACGGCGCGTGTTATTCTAGTAAAACTGACACATTCATCCAATTGTACACCAGTTAGCTGACGGCCGAACTTTACGTTAAAACAAATAATAACATCGATATCAACATGATAATGCATGAACGCGCCGATCTTGCAAACTATAAAAGCTAAAGACTTTAACTTTTTAAATTACGATACGCAGATCAATTTTATTTAAAAAAACCGATAACTTTCACCGTTTTCATAAAATCAATAAAAATCTACAACAACCTCAAATTTGTTGACATTGTTTATTAAAAGAATAATATAACAGCTAGAGTCACCAAATTTGATTCAATTGAAAATTTTAATATTCTATAGCATAATTAATGAATCTATTGCAAAAAGATGCATCATCGGTGAAGAAACACAGAAGTTATTATGGAGATGTATGGTCGACTTTTAACAAAGTTGACTCGCCAATTGGCAGAAAGCGCAAGCAATTTTAGTATTCATGTGAACGCCCACGAAACGGTAGTGTGGCGCTGCTTTTGGGGTTTTTGCAGCTAAAGTTGCAGTCGGGAGTTTTGCAGCTAAAGTTGCAGACGGAGGTACGAGTTCTCTTAGGAGGCAGGGGCCGTAAATTGATTTTTGTTTCTTCTGCTTTGATTGATAATTTGTAATTTTTTTTACTTCAATATTTATCAAGTGCCATGCGTGTGTATGTGTGATTTTGGGTATGTATGTATGGTAGAGTCTATAAATATTTTCGGATTTTGAATACCACCACATATATCAAAAGTGCGGTACTTCCGCCGTGCGTTTGTCTGTATGTGTGAAATGCTGGGTTCACGGTCGGGCAGTCCCGACTAGAGCGTTCTCACCTGTTTTTATCATATTTCGTACATCTAAATCAAAATAATGAGTGTCAATTTTGCCACTCACATGTTACCCACAATTGACATATTAATAACAAAATGTGAAATATGTACTATGTAAATGGATTTAAAATTTAAAAAATATGTAACGAATTCATTAGTTAACAGTTTTGAACTATTAATACTAAATCTA